>MCJB01038215.1:0-16823 GCA_002018475.1 Nicotiana obtusifolia
GAAAAATTAAATACTATGAACCACACAAAAAAAATCAAATTGAAATGCCATACTATATGTTTTGGTTCCTGCAAAAATATTTCTCAAACATATAGTCCTCCAACAATATCAATCTTGTACTTCCAACATGTTGTATTTCTTGAAATTTGGCAAGCCATTTAAAGTTTCTCTTGCCCAAGAAAACACAAAACAAGCAAAAAAAAAAAAGAATGATATTAGTTTAGATGTACCAAATAATAATAAAATAAAAGAAGCACGTATATTTTATGAATACTCTTTGAAAAAATATTTTTTAAATTTACGTATCAACACCAAAAAAACGAGTAAGAATATTACTTGTTTTCCAAAAGTATTCTCCAAACTTAATTAGCATGTCTTGGAGATCAAAATGAGAAGGCAACGTATGGCTATCAGTGGTGCAATGACGACGCCGGGCTATCTTGGAATAACTCAACCTCAAAAAGTTAACTTATAAAGTAAAAATTATCTTAAACGACGGCTCATTCCGTCAACCTATATGGGACAATCTAACCCCTCTCTCATCTCCAGCTCTACTTAACTCGAAGCATGAATTAAAAGAAAAAGGAATGAGTCCGACTCTAATATTATGTTAAAAAAATAAAATTAGTCACAGTCTTAAGCTCCCGTTAGACATAGATTTTAGCTTCAGTTTTTCAAAAAAAATTACAAAATAATATTTATTTATAAAATATAATCATGTTTTGGGAAAAAATTTCAAAAATTTTCAAGTTGCCAAAAACTGATTTAGGGCAGTTAAATCAGTTTTTGGTCGAAATTTTTTCTTCCACTCACAAAACTTTAACTTTTCTTCAAATAAAATATATGTTCAAACACAACTTCAACTTTCAAAAATTATTTTTCATCTTAACTTTACAAAAGCTATTTCCTAGAAAAATAGAGAAAAAAAAAAAAAAAAAAAAAAAAGAAAGAGAGAAATATAGTTGGCTCGGCGTCTCCCATTGCACCACCAACAACTATGTTGCAAATATAAGAAGTGTTATTGATGGTTAGAACTCAAGAACTCTCTTTGCCTTTTATATAGGAAAACTTTATTGTATTATATTTCTTTTCCTTTTTAAATAGTGCAAGATTCTTTTTAATAAGGACTTTACCATTATAATTGAACTAGATATTTATGAAAACTCACCTACTACATAAAATATATTAGTAATATCAATCGGACGATCACTGAAATTGCAGTTTGATCATGGTAAAATATCTTAAAATTCTCTTAAATTTGGCACGTATTATTGGTTATATCTTGAACTATTCGTGGTCTTAATTATTCCCTCCCCCCTCCTTCCCCCGTACTTGGTTATTCGATAGTTGTTACTCTCTTGGACGATCTCAACCTAGGAAAATGGCATGCACTTGCCTGCTAGATGAATTTTCCTGTCCATACGGCATTTTTTGAAAAATAAAATATATTTTATATCTTTTTAAGTGTGTTACCTTTTTAGATAATCTTTTTCGAATAATATTTATAATAAAACTTGCCTAAAACTACATTATTTAGGCTAATTTTTTTATTTGGCTAAAAATAATAAAGTTTTAGTTATTGTTTCTTGAATTTGACCTGAAAATAAAGATTTATACAGTTGAAATAAATAGTCAATCCATCTAAAAAGATTTTTTTTAAAAAATACATAGTTTGATTTTTATTATTTTTGCTATAACTTTTTATATAGCTCTAAATTATGGAGCTCTAAAATATATATATTTTTTACAGATATTACTGAAAAAAAGTAAAATACATAGTTAAAATAAATAGTCAACTATGTGGAATTGAATTTCAATCTCACTAATGTGGAACACAAGACATTATTCGTACCTGGTATTTATACTAAACATACGAGCGCAAGATGTGTGTTTTGCGTATTAATTTTGATGATTAACCCATAATTAAATAATCTAATATACATTTTTTTAGGTTTCCTTTAGTTGGTGGTCAATTTTTTGGACAATTTTTTTTTAATTCTTTTACGTGATATGTTGATTTTATCTGGAGGGCATAATCTGATAATATTATTCACTTTTTGGTTCTTGATTCTTCCTCAGATGAATGTGATTCCTCTTTACAAAATAGTAGTGGAAAAAGTTTATGTTCCTTTGCTTGTTGCTAGTCCTTATCCAAGAAAGAATCTCTATTCCTTCTTTTTGCATTTCTCATTCGGTGATCGATATTCGTTTTGGAGTTCGATTAATTTAGATTTGTGTCGATCGTTCGACTTTGGAGATAAAATATCTCTTATTAAAAACGATTTCTTACCTCTCGAGTTCAAACTCAAAACTTTTGATAAAGAACGGAAGAACGAATACTAACCGCTCCACTGTAACTGATGATGGTAAATCTTTCTATCTATTAACCTCCACATATATTGTTGTTATTACTTTTGTTTAGAAAGAGATAGATTTAAAAGGAATTCCCCACTAAAGCTGTCTTTATCCTAGCTTTAACTTTTTTCCAACAGTTAATTAGTTTAGGCACCATTTCTTTTAGGCTAGATATTATCTTCTAGTTTTGTAAACTAGTTATGGCCATCTTCTTTGAAAAGATTACACCACTTTTTTTTGGCATCATTTGAATAGAAGCTACTGAAGTCTTTATTTGAAGACACTGATTTATTATTAATGATTTTGAAGGATAAAATTCAAGCAAATCCACCTCTTAGCTCCTATAATTAAAAAAAATAGCTATTATCATGAGTTTCAAATTTCGCCAATGAAATTTCAGAATATTTATTTTGATTGTTTATTTATAATTGATTGTATCGTATTGTTAAATTTATTGTTCCAAAACAATCAGAAGTTCCATTTTATAAAACAATCAATTTGGTGTGGTGGGGTCGTTTTCTATTTTCTTTTTTAATTATGCCCTTACTTATTACTCTATACTTCTATTTTATTATTTAATTTTTTTATTTTAACTACAAATCTCCAACCTATTGACCTACTTTGTCTTCTTCCATTTTTTCTAGACTTGGTTTCTGTCACGACCCTAACCCCGAAACCGGTCGTGATGGCGCCTCTCGAGAAGACAAGGCCAACCAATTCAAACGAAATCTCATTTTTAAGCAAATAAATTAACAAGAAAACAATACAAACATACTATAACAACATTCATTCGCGGAAATATAGCTAATCCTCCCGACTACAGCCCAAACCGGGGTGTCACAATGTCATGAGCAACTATGGACCCTACTACTAGTCTAATATATATATATACAACATTTGGCACAATTGTTTGAAGAGCATGGAAACAGCAAGATAATAGAGATACGGGGCTGCGGACGCCAACAACTACCTCGTAGTCTCTGAATCACCATCTGGATGGGAGGAATCAATACTTCGGAGCGGAACCAACAACGCCTGAATGTGCACACATGGTGCAGGGAGTAATATGAGTACTTCCAACTCAGTGAGAAATAAGCATAAATAACGACTGAAAGTAAGAAAAACACACAAAGCACAAGGCATTCTATAATGAAGCATTTGAACCTCATTTGCAAACATATAACCAGTGAGAAATCCAAGTAAAATCTCTTTTCAACAGGTAAAACATGTAAATCTTTCAAGTAAATAACGTGAAGTAAAAGAAAACATTTAAAACCATCCCTCGGGCTCAATATCATTTAAAAACACGCCCCTCGGGCAATATCACAAAATAGTATCGACCCCTCGGGCATATCGCATGGTACAATATCGGCCCCTCGGACACATCACATGGTACAATATCAGCCCCTCGGGCATATCACATAACAATATCAGCCCCTCGGGCTACATTTCACATCACAATGGGTACCCGTGCTCATTGGGGGTGTACAGACTCCGGGAGGGGCCCTTTACGGCCCAAGCGCTATATCATATCTCGTGGCAGCGTGCCACCCGCTCCCACTTACATCATATCTCGTGGCGGCGTGCCACCCGCTCCCACTTACATCACATTTTGTGGTAGGCATACCACCCGTTCCCATTTACATCATATAAAATATCAAGTAGGGTCGGGCCCAGGTGAAATCACCTTCTCCTAGCCGAATTAGAATTTTCACTCTGTAAAAATTGCACAAGCGTGCCGCATGGGGTGACGCGCTATGCGGGACATTAGTGGGGAAATCCAGAGAGTTAGTTCTGACGGGCAGCAGAGACTTGGGCAGCCGCGGCGCGCCACGCACGCGGTTGTGGACTTTTCTCAAAGTACAAATTGAATCTCGATTTTTGACGTCCAGACTTGGTCCTCGACTCCCGAACACGATCACGACTTAATCCCTTCGACTTTTACTCAGACTTCAAAGCTCCAAAATCACTCGAAAATATTCCATAACATCCACATCACTCAGAATCACCTTGCAAGGCATAAAACACACAATAAGTGCAAAACATTATCAATTAAAGCTCAAAACGAGTAAAGTGCAGTAATCTAAAAGTGCAGTAAGTGACTAAAACCTAAGATTATAGCCTACCATCAACATCCCACACTTAAACCATCGCTAGTCCTTGAACAATCAAACTACACTTTATATAGATACGACCTTTTTAACAACTCTATTAACTCATCACACCAAGAATATTTAAAACAGACTAAGCACAATATTGTAACATCCTAGCCTCAAGATTTGACTCAAAAATACCAGGCATTATTTATAACCCGCTCACTTACTCTAACACAGAGGTCAATGACATTACATTTCCTTCATGAATTAAGTGCCCTCACACAACAACAGAGAATAGTTCCGCACCCAATCAAATTAAGAACAATTAGGAACTCAAGATAGAAAGAATTCGCTCACTCTCAGTGTGCGACAAAAGACATACCATACGCGTGCCCGTAGTGTACCACTCTGCTAATTGAGCTCATTCAGTCAAGGATCAAGTAGGATTTTATTTGGTTGTAATGTAGGCTGCGGGACGGGTAGGATATATTTAGATATAAGAGTGACTACATCTCCCTCAAAACTTTAATATATCTACATTTGACCGTTAAAAACCACACACTTATGTCAAACCAAAACTCCACCTTCACATCAATATACATTAACTCCATACTTCTAGAAAGAGAATAATTATTTTTAGTGTTTTAATCAAATGGGGAAACGCCTAGGGATGTAACTTTCACCTAGGTGCAAACCTAATGGGTAAACTAAGTTAATGCATGTTTTGCGGATCGGGATGTATTATAACTCTCAATCCTCAAGTGCCCACTCAATACCTCTCGGTTATCGATTGGTTATTCCCAAATTGGCTTTATCAGGTCCAATTGGGTAGCAATCCAAATAATTGATATGAGTCCAAGTCGGGTTTTTCCCATCTCTAGTTCAAACCCTATAATTAAACTAGCCAAAACATTAACTGGCTCAATTCCTTGTTAGCCAAGTTTTCCTAGACTAAGTTTGTCATCTCAAGTAAGAACTAAGTCAAATAGGCATGAATCAATGTTTGCAACCATTAGTTCTGGAAATAATGCATAAATAAGGCTAAATAATAAACACCCAATCATAAACAAGTATTAAAATTAATAACCCATAAGATTTACACACTAGGGTTGGGTCACAACCCTAGATTAAACCTAGCTACTCATGCTAGAAGGTAAAGAAAACAAAGTAGAAGAAGTAATTAAAGCCATAAACTACAAGTAATTGATAAAACTAATGATTCTTCACCAATATTTGTCACAACTTTTCCAAAAGGGTAAAATATAACCAATCAAACCTATTTATAGTGCACAAAAGTCAAATCCCGGTCCAACTTTCTAACCTCTCAAACCTTTAACTTTCCAACTTTTGCCAATTCAAGCTGAAACGACCTATGAATCTCCAAATCAATATCCGGACATACTTCTAAGTCTAAAATCACCATACGGAGCTATTGGAACTGTTAAAATCACATTCCGGAGTCATCTACACAAAAGTCAAACTACGATCAACTCTTGCAACTTAAACCTCCAACGTATTGGATTGGTCTTTAGGAAAACCTCTCTCGATTATCCTCCTAACTAGGTTTAATCAATGATTCTAGTAGCCTCTTTCGATTACTTAGAAGAATTAATGAACTCAACTAACACTATAATGCAAAGATATCACAAGTTATCCTTCTCTCGATTACATAAATAAGTGAGTATAGATGCAATAATTAAATCATCCAAAAAACGCTTCAATACATAAAACTAGAGTTATAATCCACAAATAACGATCAATACACCTAATCCATCAAACCCTAAAGAAAACTACTCCATAGATATGGAGCAATTCATTATAAATATAATTAAAAGATAGGAAAACATAAATTCAATCCAAACTCAGAATGATGAAATACTTGTGCTCTTGATCTTGCTCTTGCTCTTCCTGCTCCTCCTTAGCCTCCTTAGGTCGATTATGTGTCAAAAGTCCTAAAAATAATATTTTTTCATGTATTTATACCAAGTAGGGTCGGGCCCAAACGAAATCACCTTCTCCTAGCCAAATTAGGATTTTCACTCTGTAAAAATTGCACAGGCGCGCCGCATGGGGCGACGGGTATTAGTGAGGAAATCTAGAGAGCTGATTTTGGCAGGCAGCATAGATTTTGGCGCGCGCAGTTGTGGACTTTTCTCAGATTACGGATTAAATCTCGTTTTTTGACGTCCAGACTTGGTCCTCGACCTCCCAATACAATCTCGGCTTAATCTCTTGGGCTTTTACACAGGCTTGAAAGCTCCAAATCACTCGAATTCATTCCATAACATCCACATCACTCAGAATCACTCCTACAATGCATAAAACACACAATAAGTGTGTAACACTATCAATTAAAGCTCAAAACAAGTAAAGTACAGTAAATTAAAGTGCAATAAACGATTAAAACCTCGGATTATAGCCTACCATTCACATAGGCTACAATTTCGATGTGACCATTAGTCCAGGACTCCAGCACGTGCACATAGCACCTAGACACCGGCTTTTTTGCAGCGATATAGCAAGTCCAAATTCTGCAAATGCACAGTAATAATTCAGGGGTTACAAATTCTTGCCTGCCCTGAATACAAGTCATGTTTAAACCAGTTCCTAAAATAGCATCACGAAGATATTGTCTTTCGTGAAGCGAGGTTCTTTTTATATATTCCAACGTAGAAATTTACTTTGTTTAAATTATTCACAGGACATTCTCCTTTCCCTACAATAATTTCTTGTTTTTCAAAAAGCTCCGACACACTGACAATGTTAGAATGTAATTTGCACATTTACAGATTTGTATTGAAATATAGACCTTGTGCCTAACTCAGCCCTAAAAGTTAGTGTTTACCCTTAAATCCGAGTAACAATTGAATTTGTTCGTAGTGCTAAGGATGTACGAATTGATTTGATACAATGTAAGATATAATGTAAAAATCAATTGAATTTTAATAAGCAAAAGAACGATCAAACCGCTGTATTTGAATGGATTGCTGATAATGGAATGAAACACAATAAAGGATGATTGATATTGATAATGACAGCTGAAATATTTAGTGTTTTTCCCGTAACCGTTCTGTGTTACCATGAAGGTAGATACCCTTCCTAAAATAATGGTTTAACATCTATAACGGTTGAGATCTTCACTCCCGTCGAGATATCAGGAATCCACGAGATATCCGGTTGAAACTGATCTTTCGTTACGAGGTGTGCCTTCGCCGACCGATGCCGATTGCCTTATCTCGGTTGCTCCAGTTTCGTACCCGTCTTGCTGACCCCGGATTGAAGCAACCCGGTCTTGCATCGTGCCCGGGCTCGTCCTCTTTATGCGGTCGATTATATCTGACCCAATACAGCTAGCTTATGAGACGAAGATTGCCCAAGATCATATAAAGAGACCAAAGACCTCAAACCCCACTAACGTGGGACATCTCAACATGTACTGACATTGAATGTTTTTGTATAACATATAAAGCATACCTTGTTTTGTGATTAAAAGGTGCATTCACGTTGGGCTCTTATTCCAAGTGTCGTGTGCATTTTCCAACTCTGTTGAATAAGCTGAGTTAGTACACACATTCACCTTAAAACTGACCATAACTTACGTAATAGAACAAGTAAAAAAAACAGTAGCCTCACATATTTAACTTACAAATAAACAGAATAAAAAAGTGTGTCATTCTTAGCTCTTTGATTTTGAGGGTTTAACAAGCTAACCACTGACTGAGTCAATGTTGGTGGAATTCTCCTAGATGATTATTATCTCTCTTTTTTCTCTTATAAAAAGGTAGGCTGGGGAGATGATTAAAGGAGTCATGGGGATTGAGTTAAAAGACAAGTTTTAACTTTCAGCTTCTCTCTCTGCATAAGATGAATGTGTTTACCCTAAATTTCGGATAACAATTGAATTTATATGTAGTTTTAAGGATATGTGGCCTAATTTGATACAAATGATGAACAATATAGCAAAAATTGAAATTAAAGGATAAATAAAGAAGAAAAGCAAACCAACTAAGTTAGATACTCTTGACCGTTCAATAATCCTTCTTGAGCAGAAACATACTACAGCAAAAATTAGAACAATAGAGGGATTTAAGAGAGTAATAAACTGTTTCTTTCTTTTCTATATATGATTCGCATGAAAAATGTGATGCCCTTTAAACGATTACATTCTCCCTTTATATAGTGGGGAGATCATCATCTGCTAAATCATGATACAAGGTAAGGATCTCTATACGAGGTAAAATATCTCTTGATTTGCTAATTTAACGGTCCTATTGATCAGTGCTAAGATTCCCGCCGTGATGTTTATCTTATCAATGATTTTTCGGTCTTTCGTCATTTAAGTTCGACGATACATCCTTAGACATTCTCAGAGTCAGGCTCGACGGGCTCGGTATTCTTCGAGGGTGGATATTCTGGCTTCGTATTCGCTTCGAGCCCGATTTATCGAGCAGTCGTTAAACTTGATGCTAACCGTATAGACTCAAGTCCGATTTTGACTACATATAATCGGGCCCGAATTTAACCGCATACAGAATGTTTCCTGCATTCAGTTTTTTCTTCTTTGCTCCCTTCAAACTTAACCCTTGGCATTTGCAATAGTACTTCTTTGATGTATATGTAGATTGAGTGGCAGGCTAGTCTGAATAGAAGACCTACTATAATATTGTCTTCAAGATTTACTCACAATCCCTTTTTGTAGTGACCAAAGGACATTATCATTATAAGCATGAGTGTGACCCCAAATTTATGTTACTCGGACTTTTCAAAGTGCTGTCGCATTCGTGTCGGACCCTTAAAAAATGCACTAAATTCGGAGGATCCGACACGCACCTAACAACATTTTTGAAGAGTTCGAGTAACATCGCCCCAAATTACCTGAAATACAGCATTAAGAAGCTCTTGTTTATTGTCACATTAGATGAAAAAGTGATGTGAAGAACCAGAGTCTTACAACTGTAAGAATATGTGAGTACACAACTAAATTCTACATTTGCTGAAAGATTTACTTTCATTAGTCACAATAGGTTAAAGAAAGAACAGAAAAGCTAGATGTACTTTGTGTTTACAATACTCCACATGTTTGAGAATTTTCTGGTAAGGGGAGTGTAGATCCTGAGTCTTGGATCTCTTGGCTGAGCCCTTGACGGTTTAGAGTATTTGATAAAAACTGAACAGATAACGGAAGTCAAAGGTAAACTCATATTGATGTATGAACAAAGGGTAATATATGTTTTATATCCTTCATATCAATTTCTCACTTGTGGGAAACTACTAGGTTTGTTATTGTTGTTGTATCCTCCGTACCAATTTAACCACATATCTTTACCCTTGAAATTATAGAAGTTTATTCTTCCTAGCACAAAAAGATGGTCAGTTATCTCTCAAGTTGTCAGAACTATCAATAGATTATCCCTTAGAAGCATCTTTACTTACATTTAGCTGCTTCGGCTGATTACTTGTAGCTTGCATATCAAATAGAACTCCCCTGTCTTCAAACATTGAATATTTGGAAGGAAAACAATCCAATACTATGCTCTTTACCGCTTTTAATTATTTACTTAACTGCTTTTTAGTATTTACGGAGTTATTTTTGAACAAGTTACGATATCGTAAACTTATCGTTTTGATACACATTACAAATCGTGCCACGTAAAAGCACTTGCAATTTACAATATGTTTATTATTATTATTTGACTTACGTAATATTATGACAAATCTAACTTCCTTGCATTTTACCAAGAGCAAGTTTCAGAGAAGTGGATATTTTTTGTCACTTCATTATATTGCTAATTCATGTTGTTAAGCAAAATCTCATAATCTTTTAGCAGTTCTTTCCCTTTCCTTTGTAGTTAATTAAGAAAAAAAGAATTTTGAGCCATAACCATTAGGAGGTTTAGATATAAGCATACAAGAACATTTTATCAAACACCTTCTAGGCATTCACTAATAGCTCAATAAACGTTCTCATCTCATTCACAAGACCCGGGGACAAAATATTAGATCTCCATTAACAGCGATTTCGTTCATAGCAGATTAAAAAATTTCTCAGACACAAAGAAAATTATCAAAAAGATTTCTCAGATTGATATGAAATTCCAAAACCTTAGAATTGAAATAAAAATGCATTCTAATCCTTTGTTAGTAGGAATAGGAATATTACAACCACCACCAAATACATTACTCTTTAAATTATCTGTTGTGATTTTTACAAATAGTTGTATCAAATTATTTATTATTTTAAAATTTTAAAATAAAATTAATTATTATTTTTTATTTTACTCTTAGTCGCAATTATTCTTGAAGATGAAGACAATACATAATAGAATAAATATTTAATGAAGAGAAGCTATATCTTAAGACATAAATATCACACCTCCTTTTTCCCGAGGGATAGGGGAGTTTTTTCAATTTAAGTGACATTATTTGAAATGTGATTATTTATTTAATTAGAGTCGCCACTTGGAATATTTGTTATGATGTCCCAAGTCACCGATTTATTTTAAAATCCCAAATCGAGGAAATTGACTCCATTTATGGTCCGCGAACACAGAAGACCGGGTAAGAAATTTTGTTAACGCGGGAGAAGGTATGAGGCACTCTCGAGTTCCGTAGTCTTAGCACGATCGCTTAACAATTAATACGTGGCTTAATTATATGATTACATGTTTTAGACCTATTGTACATATTACTCTTTACCGCTTTTAGTTATTTACTTAACCGCCTTTTAGTATTTACAGAGTTATTTTTGAACAAGCTATGATGTCGTACACTTGTCGTTTTGGTCCACATTGCAAACCGCGCCATATAAAACGCACTCGTAATTTACAATATGTTTATTATTATTATTTGACTTACATAATATTGTGACAAATCTAACTTCCTTGCATTTTACCAAGAGCAAGTTTCAGAGAAGTGGATATTTTTTGTCACTATATTATACTGTTAATTCATGTTGTTAACCAAATAAAGAGGTATATGGAGTGGTAATATATTGCCAACACGGAGGATTCTTATGAAATTGATTTTATATTAGATCTTCTTACATATTTTTTTAATAAGAATTTAACAGACAAAATTTTATTAATTTTAAAATCTTAAATATTAAAAATTAGCATAGAAGGCATTGTAGTCTAAAAAAAGGTTATTGCAGTGATGTCCTTTCTCTATGATTTCTTCGTTTAAAATTTTAGGGCTTTTTTGGTCTATTAATATTGTATTTGTGCTTTTATAATAATATATGCTCTCCTTTTTCTAAATGGATTTGGACAATATAATACATTCTTAAATTAAATTAGTAATAGAATATTATAATATATTTTTAAATTAAATTAGTAATAGAAATTTTTAAGAAATATATATTAAAAGTAATAGGATTACATGACTAAAAATATGTCTCTACTTCGTAAGTAATTATACTAAAAGGAAACATAATGTGTTCCTAAATGTATTAGATATACATGATAACATGTAGTATTATATGTCTATGCCCAAAAGTAATTATATTAATAGGATTCCTAAAGGTATTCATGTAGGATTCCTAACGTGTAGTGTTACGTCCTAAAACTAATAGGATTATAAGGCTAATATCTAGAAATCCAGTTATATCCTTTTATTATGAGTTATTATACTTAATATTATAATGTTATTTTTGTAAACCAATATTGTATTCATGCTTTTATAATAATAATAATAATAATAATAATAACAATAATAATAATAATAATAATAATAATAATAATATATACTTACTTACTTTCTTCAACTTCGTGGTAATAAAACGTACTCGCTCCGAATCCGAAATCTTAAAATAAGAACAAATTCAAACACCACAATAAGCCTCGACACCAATGCCAGATACAGCTCCTGACATAAGGTATTTATAATATGCAGTAAGGCAGTGGCGGATCCAGGATTTTAAGGTCGTGGGTGCTCACTCTCTGGCCATATAAAAAAATTGATTCATGCAAGAATTGATCCCTTAACAGTCACTTTATATTTGTGCACTCTATTCTCACCTCTTAACCAAAGCACCCACAAGACTTTTTGTTTAATGGGTGCATCCTAGTTATTTATAACAGTATTCCCTATATTTTCTATATAATTATACAAAGTTTGCGTCGGGGTTAACGGGTGCTTCAGCACCCGGTACTCCAAACGTGGATCCGCCCCTGCAGTAAGGTCAAATGGCCTGAAAAGTGAAGGGTGTTCTCATCTACAAGTTCTTTTGGGGCCTTTATCGTGTCATTTGGTTTTGGTGCTGAATATAGTTGAATGGAAAACCTTTCAATGTCTGATCCCTGCATTGTTACTCTGAGTAGGAGAATGCAGTCTACCATTTGTCCATGCCTGTATAAATTTACAAAAATTTAAAATAATTTCATACAAAAGTTTCATTTTGAACTAGTCTTGATCACAAAGATGTAATAAAACAGATATTATAGGTTTGAAGATTTCTCAAGACCATATAAGGAGATTGAAGAACGCATCAAGAATGGACTTGAGACTCTAATACCTTATCGCACGCCCAAACGTAGACAATATAACATGAGGACCAACATCGGATAAACTAGTGAAAAACCCAGTCTACTAGTAATGTGATCGCTTTGCGCCTAGGCTAGCACGGTTTTAAAACGCGTCACTAAGGTCTAAGGCATGTATACTTATATACTAGGCATCTCTCTCGCGTTTTGTCGATGTGGAATTCGCCTAAAAAGGTATCACATACACCCTCCCTTAGTGGGTCAGCGTCCTCGTCGAGGTTTGTCATTCGCCTAGGGTATCGCATACACCTTCCCTTGGGGGTTAGCGTCTCGCTGAGGTTTGCCCCATCATCATTCGAAATTGTACGCGGAGTGGCTCTGATACCATAGGTAACAATCCAGCCTACTAGTGATATTGTCCGTTTTGGGCCTAGACTCAATTTTGTTTGCTCCAACATCCAGAAATAAATTCTTATAGCTAGAAAAATTTACAATCAGCCCCACAAAATAAGAGACCAACACCTTCACAATTTTTCAACATAAAATTTTGAGTCACGTTGAGCGGGTTTAGATGGGTGAAATTCAAAAATAGTTAGGTTTACAAGTGGTAATTGAAAAATAATCATCGTTTTAAAAGTAATCAAAATCTAGTCACTTTTCATGTAAAGATAAATCTGAACGAAAACACTGTTCAAAATTCGGAGAATATTCCAACATAATATACTAAAGTTCTAGCATAATATACGGGACTTCCAGCATAATATACTAGTCCAGTATAATATGCTGGAAGTTCATACACAGGTGCTCCAATATTATGCTGGAACTTTTTGTGTGTTGGAGTTCCAGTATAATATGGTGGAAGTTCATACACAGTGCACCACTCTCCAGTATATTATGCTGGAACTTTCTGTGTTGCAGTAAAATAGTGGCTATATTTCAATGAATTTACAAATACAAATTATTTTTTAATTATCAATCTGAAAACTGACTAGCCCTAACTATTTTCACGATTAAGATATGACACATTATTTGAACTTTCTCGATCCAACCCATTGAATGATGACAAGTTTATTGATTTAAACATTTTAACCTGCCTAAACTTGACGTACTCAATCCTGACATTTACCACCTTTAGAGAAGTCCTACAAGTTTAAAAAATTGTCCTCGTATGGTTCATAAGTTATGCATTTGAGCCGTGAAATTACAGAATATTTTGTAAACTGAGTTGTCCTTAGGGAAGTCCTACAAAGAGTGATGCAAAAAAATAAAGATAATAAGTTATAAGCCAAAAAATGTTACTTACTCAATCATTAAATTTGTTCCTTTTTTATTGAACTTTTCATAAATCACTTTCAACCCTATCATATTATTTAACTAGCTAACCTGCCGCGCCCTCCTTTTGAATTTTGTCTAATTTCATTCTCATCGTTAGGAAAAAGTTCTGGTTTTACCCTTTGATTCATAAAGGGAGTATGGTGCACTAAGTTTTTGTTATGTGCGGGATCTGAGAAAGAATCGGATCTTTAAGTCTATTGTACGCAATCTTACCCTGAATTTCTGCAATTGATTTTTCTACGGCTTGAACTCGTGATCACATGACAGCAATTTTACCAGTTACGCCAAGACTCCTTCTTACTAATAGAACGCTAATATGACTTTATACTATATTCATTCTACGTCTGTTATTTTAATATTCGAACTCAAAACTTTCATTTAAAGAAAAGAAATCTCGTCAATCTCACCACACCCATCGATAATTTTATTGGTTTTCCTCATTTTTCGGTTTGTCTCTGATTATTTATGCAACACAAATACTCATCTAACATTAGCATATGGAATCACATTTTAATACCCTCTTGTTCTTCTCCCCTCTTTTTTTTTTATTTTTTTATTCTTATTTTTTGTTGAGACGGTGTAGTAAAATTTAGACTTAATCTTTTTTGTCGCAAGCTAGTTTGGATACCATCACTCATACTCCTGTCTAAAAATACAAAAATAAATTATACGAAGTATGAAATATTCATTTCTAAAGTGCTGGAAATAATTTTCTTTTAGACATCCATGGCATTTATGTTGAACAACTTCCGATAACGACTATCTAAAACAGTAAATTTGTTCAACATAAATAAAGGAATAGAAAAATATATAACAAGAAAACATAATTTCACTTATGTTCGAAAATAAATTCTATTTGGATTTTCTGACTCTTCTTTTACAAAATTGTACTAGAAATTCCACAACAATAATGTATACAGTTAAAATCGGGTTTATCCATTTCATGACAAAATCAACTAAGGGTCGATCTTGATATCGACAGTGGCTAGAATAACCGATATCGATCTGTCGATTCCGAGATCTCGAGATTGATCTTAGCTTCGAATTGGAACCACCGATCCTTGATGTCGAATCGACCATCGCCATCGAGTTCATTGGGAACCTCGAGGTTATGACCTCGAGACTGATCTCGGACCCAAGGATATATACAAAGTTGAGATAGTCAATAGATCCGTTGTACATATCCACAATCACGTCTGAAATCAAGGAGACTGTTCAATCACTAAAAGTAGAAGACTTTTGGGTCATAAAGTAGATTCTCTCCCCTATATATGGGGAGCTCTCATCAACGTAAAGGCATCTGAAAAATACTCATAGAAAGCTTATACAAACTTATTAGCTCATACTTCAATTTCTCATTTACGTTACGGCAATTTTATTTCTTCATCCTTCATTTGCTTTTCTCGTATCAAATATAATCACGTATCTTTTATCCCACGTACAAATTCAATTGTTACCCAATTTTCGGGATAAACAAATAATAACAAATCTGGACCTTTTTTTCAACTACCAAAATATTATTTAAGTTCAGACTGGGCAACTTTGTGCTATGTACTGATTAGAAATATACTTAGGATGTCTTCTTTCCAAAATTATATTTCGTTTTACGAAAATAATTTTTTATAACAAATAAAAGTTGGTCATATACTCATATATATTTGCAAACAAATTCATCAATATGATACAATAGAAGGAAAATCAATCTAGTAATTCCTACATTATAGAAGGAAAATCAAACAAATTGTACATTTATGATTTCTAACAAACTATTGCCGAGTACTCTACACATGCCCATCCTTTCTTACTAATTTTATAGCTAACAAACTTACGATTACAATTATATATAAATAATCCTAAATAAGAGTCTAACTTTCATACACAGATTTATCATCTAAAAAATAAACACAGATAATTTTAACATAATAAGTGAAATTAGTTCCTAGAGACAAGATAGACAAATTGTTGCAACATGTTAAATTACACTGATAATGTAAAAAATATTACACCATCACAATATATAAGCTAAGCTAAATTCAAAAAATAAATATATCAACACTACCACTCAATGTTATACTTCCTAGCTAGTAAAAGATGAAGAAAAACTGTTGAGTTGTCCCACGTCGGTGGGATCTGATGTCTTTGGTCTCCTTATATAGTCTTGGGTAATCCTCATCTCATAAGCTAGCTTTTGGGGTTAAGTTAAGCCCAAGGTCCATTTTCATGGTATCAGAACCAGGCCCATCCCAATTATTGTTACCGATATTGGACCCCCATTTATGTTGTCCACGCTCCAGAATGCAGGCCTGGGCGTGAGGGGGTGTGTTGAGTTGTCCCACATCGGTGGGATTGAGATCTTTGATCTCCTTATATGGTCTTGGGCAATCCTCATCTCATAAGCTAGCTTTTGGGGTTGAGTTAGGCCCAAGGTCCATTTTTCAAACACTACAAAAATTTCAGAAAGAGAAAAAATGTTGAATGCTCTTTCTTCTTTGTATCCTAAATTTTAAAACAAATATAAATTTAAAAAAAAAAAAAAAAAAAAAAAAAAAAAAAAAAA
>MCJB01038215.1:16891-32342 GCA_002018475.1 Nicotiana obtusifolia
AAAAAAAAAAAAAAAAAAAAAAAAAAAAAAAAAAAAAGAGGAATGTCATTGATGTACTTTATTTCCAATAGGATTTGAAGAACTTCGAGGCCTTTTCCTTAAACCATTTTCCACAGCTTTCTCATGCTCGACAATTGCTCCATTGACTTTTCCAATATTAGTAGAAATTGAAGTGAAAGAAACCATTAATTTTCTTGAATATTGAAGTGAAAATGGTTTAGGAGAAACCATGAATAAATGACAGAAAAATAAGGCTAAAAAAAGAAGAAATAATGTTCTATGACTGTTTTCCATAGGGAGGAACTTTAGTTTCAAAGAAGGAAAGCAATGAAAATTGGAGATAAGTATATTTAGTTTACAAGAAAAAACTGGTTTATAAGAATGGAATGGGAAATCCATGGCTTGATAGTCAAGCTATGCCTTGTGATTAAGTCTGACAAAACATGTGTCAATGGATAAAATATAAGAAAATGTAAGTAATATTTAAAGGAAGCAAAAAAAACGGATTCAAGATTTAAATTCGAAGAGTTAATGTTTAGATTCTTTTTAATGAATTCATTACACTTTTGTAATTATGAGTTTAAATTTTAATATATTTTATAAATATATTTTATATAAAAAAATATTGAATTCAGTTGAACCTGTTTTGATACCACTTGATAACAAACACGATAGGGGATTCATGAATTACTAAAGAAACATAAGAAAATCAAGAAACGTGCGGAAGCTAAAAGAAAATAGGGAAACGAAAAAGACAGAAATTAAAGATATATTGAATTCAAGAAAGAGTTTCTTGAATTCAAGAAGTTTATTCTTGAAGTTGAATCCTAGCAACAACAATTAGCTAACGAAAAACTAAATCGCCTTTGGTAGAGAATTAAAAACAACAGATAGATTGTGAAATCCGAACCTTTAGAATAACAAGAACAACAATAAGCGTAAACTTATCACCTTTTTTGAACCTTTAGAATAACAAGGACAACAATTATTTGCTATATTTGCCACTACTTGTGAAGAAAGCTCTAGACTATAATTAGTAACCTTTTTGTTAATATTCAGAAACTTGACTTAGAAGAGAGGGAAATTCTTTTCTTCTTTTTTTCCTTTTTTGTCTTTACTTTGTTGTTTAATAGGATAGGACTTGGAAAGCAGCAGACATGTGAGAGCTAATTTGACTAATATTTAGTAGATCTGAATAGAAGACCTACTATAATATTGTCTTCAAGATTTACTCACAATCCCTTTTTGTAGTGACCAAAGGATATTATCATTATAAGTATGAGTGTGACCCAAATCTATGTTGCTCGGACTCTCTAAAATGCTGTCGCATCATGTCGGACCCTTAAAAAATGCACTAAATTCGGAGGATCCGACACGCACCTAACAACATTTTTGAAGAGTTCGAGTAACATCGCCCCAAATTACCTGAAATACAGCATTAAGAGAAGTCCTTGACTTGGAAAGCAGCAGAACATGTGAGAGCTAATTTGACTAATATTTAGTAGATCTGATCTTTGATTCAAAGCAATCTTCTAAAGTTTTAAGACTATAAAGAACATGCTCATGTGACTTTTCACAAGACAACAACACATTAGTCACTTTCATTTTTGTCCTTTGCTTGTATTAATTTAAGGATTTGATCAGAGGTTTTCAAGTGTCAAACAAACACAGCTAAGGTTAGTTGGGGAAGATGTAAGCATGTATGCTCTTAAACAGCAGTAACAACTACCAGAATCAGATATGTCTTTTATTAGCAGGGGTATCCTGGAAAAACGATAAAGTTATCTCGATGTGACCTATAGATTATAGTTCGAGTTGTGGAAGCAGCCACCAATGCTTGCATTAGGATACGTTGTCTACATCACACTCTTGGGTGCAGCCCTTCCCAAGACCATGGTCGAAGCTACAGTCTTGTAAGGGTGGTCAATCGACCACTCTTCGTCAGAAAATTACAATGTATATATAGGTAAAATATTAAATTTTAGAGGTATATAACATATATTGAACACCCTCTATCGAAAATATTTTTTGACTTCTTTCAAGTTTGAACGCTCTTGAAAATTTTTTTAGCTTCATCATGGCCCAAGACCCAAGACCCAAGACCCAATGCGAGATGCCTTGTGCATCGAATTACCCTTTAAATACGTCTTTTATTAGGATAAATTGAATTGGTCGTATCATGTGCAACGTCCATCAAGTGATTTTAATCGATCAGGGAAAAAGGCATTTACTGTTGTAATTATCACTTATCAGATCTTACATCAACGCTCAAAGTAAACAAACTCATCAAAGGTTTACTATGTCCCCAACTTCTCTTTATCAAGAAAGTCGGTTATCTACTATAATTAGATTAAGATCGTAAAAACATAAGCTTGTAATATAGCTAAACCAAATTTAATAAATGAATCCGGTAATAACATTATGAAACTGAACCCATACGGCAGAAAGCAGAAGCAACGGATACGTCTGTTCGGGTTCATTCATGTCTAATAAACTTCGAACAAAAGGAGATTCGGGTATCAGAGTTGAGTGGACAGGCGACGGGGGAAGAGTAAAGACAAGACGAATGCAAGAGTTCCGGCATCTTACTTTAATAGTTTCATTTCCGTAACATGAGAAGGAAAAAAAAGACGCATTTTCCAGCACAAAAATAAGAGTGGAAATGCTACAGAGACTATATAACCCAGAGGGCCAGAAACAAGGCCAAATAGGCTAGGACAATAAAGAACAAAGAGCTACACCTTTTACATATTACTACAAGAACGTAGACTAAAAATTTCTATTACATATACAAGTTAATATCTTGTATTTCATAGTAGATAGATCAACTCATGAGGAACAAGAAAGCATGCCTACACCTGGACGATAAGCCCAGGCTGGAGGCAGGCGCGCGTACTTCTCCATGCCAGGTTGTTCATCAAATGGATGTTGCATAACTTTCAGTAGTCGACGGACTTCCCCAAAGTCGCCTTGTTCAGCCGCATCAATTGCGCTTTGGCATAGGTAGTTTCTAAGGACGTACTTTGGATTTACAGAATTCATGGAGGCTTTTCTCTCCTCGTCCGATACACCACTAGTAGACAGCTGTAGAGTAGAATACTGGCTAGTTAAGCATCTTGCATGCAAGAAAGATGTACATAGTAGAGAAAAGCTGAACCAAATGGAGTAAATTGAGCACATATTGTAAACAAGAAGAACGGTTTCGTGCCAGTATCATCATCGACTGCAGCAATAATACAACCGTTACTTGTACATTTACTTTAAGCTATAGTTCCTACATCCGACTTTTTTCTCCTCTTCTTACTTAAAACTTTTGGCTCCATTTTTCCCTTACTCTTTTTATGTTTTTGCATCATTAGGGGGCCTTCAGTAGTTCAACTGTACCTATTGCTTTTGACTCGAACTATGTATACATATAGAAAAAAAAATTAGAAGTATACATATAATAAGATCAAATGCATCCTAAACTCACTGACTTTAGATCCTGTATGAAGTTGGAGAGAGTAAGGGGGTGGGGCACGGAGATAGTGAAGCCCTAAAAATAACATAGATCTACAGATGAAGCAGGTTATCTTCTTGGAGAGAAATTTGGCATTTCCACCTACAGTAGCCCGTGTCTACGCCTCTACGGGAAACAGAGTAGGTGAGTAAAAAGTTATTCTACAAAATTTAAAAGCATAATAAAATAGAACTCTAGATCCTTATGAACAGGAACACAGTATACAAGAAAACAGAAACACAAAGCAGAGCACAATTCAACAAAAAGATGATATGACTTTGTCGTCATGATTTACAATGTACTATGACTGAGCTCAAGCAGAAGATAATTCCTGATTCAAAGAAAATAAGTTAATTATACGTACCTCCTGTATGTAGGATTTCACCCAGCTTGTCCAAGCTTCCTTGCGTTCCATACCAATATCCAAAAGAGCAGCTTTCAGAGGAATCAGTAACTGTTCTGCTGGAATTGTAGGATCAGCCTTGATGTTTGATAGCAATCGGAAGAAGTTGGTGTAATCAACTTTATCAACAGCCATATTCTTAAGTAGATCACCAATCATTTGTTTATTGTACTTAGCCAAACCAAGTTTTTTCGTCATGATAGCTTGATAGTCGTCCATAAATCTGATGCCATACCTAAAAAAATCAATAGATAAAATGTCAGTCAACAGTAAAAAAGATAACGACAAGCGATGGTAGTATTTCATGTCACCTCTCCATGGCATAATTTGACTCCTTATCATTTAGCAACTCTGCAGTAGATAGAGTTTTAGCAAACTGAGCAACATTCCATAAACCTATATCCGGCTGATTTGCAAAACAGTATCTTCTGCCAGGTAGATCAGTGGTATTTGGCGTGTAACTCGGATCAAACGCATCTAAGAATCCAAAAGGGCCGTAATCAATGGTGAGGCCCAACACACTCATGTTATCAGTATTCATCACTCCGTGTGTGAACCCAACACCTTGCCACCTTGCAATCATAGAAGCAGTCCGCTCAGCAACTTCAACTGCCCATGCTGAAAAAATGTGGCATACATAATGCATGTGAGAAGAGTAATTTGTGAAGGGGTCAAAGTATGCAGCTAAAAATATATTTTTTCAAGTCTGTAACAAGAACACACAATAAATGGCACAGAATACAATGAAAATGAAGTTAGAACTATGACGAGAATGCATGTATAAACTCCAAGTCCTATTTTATCTGGATGGTAGAGCCAAGCAGATCATCGCCAAGACTGCACAAATGGCCAATAAAAAGAATAGTACTATCCCTTTCCACGTGACACGGAAAATGAGAAGATCATTAAGAGTTTGCTGAGAATGGAAATATTGAGACCACGGACTACTCATCAAGAGGCAATTACCATCACTCGAATTTAGAACAGGCATCAAGAGGCAATCCACCTATATCTACTTCAAGATAAGAAATATTAACACATAGTAAGGTAACCAATAAGTAGTATCTTTTAATGACAAAAAGTACTACTTTTTCTCGATATTAAGTATTTTGGAGTCTGAAAATAGAAGTTTGCCTCAAACTAATCATTAGCTGGATTGCAGAAGCCTGGCAGATCATTACCAAACCCGTACAAATGGCCACGAAAATGCATTATATTATCCCTTTTCCACTTACATAGAAGGACATTAAGGAGAACTGGCACAGACGCATAAAGATGAGAAGATCATTAAGAGTTTTGCTAACAATGGCAATGTTGAGACAAGGACTGCTCATCAAGAGGCAATTACGAACACTCTCTTCGGCCACACTCAATCCAGTATTAAAAAGGAGATCAAATATAGCAAAGACAGATACAATCCACCCCAATATCCATTTCAACACGACCAATATATTTACCTGCATATTTGTTTGAAGTTAAATCCACAGCAGAATCATCTTCTTCGCCTGTGCTGAATGATATGCTTTCACTCTTGCTCATGTTCTCTAGATGGGGGAAGTGATGTCTAATGGCGTAGTCTGCTAAAGTACGCACAATCTCAAGATCCTTTTTACCCCTAGAGGCATGTAGTTGGTAAGAACCAAAACGCAGGAAGGATTGAGCAACTCTACAGACAATTGCACCAGGCTCATCCTTCGGGTTCCCACTGCATGAGGAAAAACGGAGTCATCAACAGCGGAACACAAAAACACTTGAATGGACCAAAAGACCATCCCGAGCATAATCCTATAACATGGATCCCTTTCAGACTCCAAGTCTTCAGTGAAACAAGTTCACAAGTGGTTCTCATCAATTTTAATGTAAAAACTGTGTTTATATCATTCTTCGAAAGAGTCTAGGATTCAAAAATATTTTAAAACAAAAATGATAGACATACTGTGAATTTAACTATATATATATATATATATATAGAGAGAGAGAGAGAGAATGCAACAAAAGTCTCAATGTATCCTGGCAGATTAAATGGCACCAAAACTGTAAGAGTAACATACTCATAAAACATGTCCCTAGTGACATCTTTTCCTGTTGTTACAAGACAGAGTGCTCTTGTAGTTGGGATTCCAAGGCTGTGCATTGCTTCACTGCAGAGGAATTCCCGAATACTACTCCGAAGCACTGCGAGACCATCAGCAAAACGGCTATATGGGGTCTTCCCAGCACCCTTTAGCTGCAGCTCCCACCTTTCAGATTTTGAATTCAAAACCTCTCCAAGAGTTATTGCTCGACCATCACCTAGCTGACCGGCCCACGTCCCAAACTGATGTCCTCCATAGTTCTGGGCATAAGGCACACTGAACAAGCAAATATAACATAACATGTTATAAGACTTAAAAAGTTTAAGCAGATCCAAACTAGAGAGGCGACACTTACGCTCCCACTAAAGGAGATGCCCCTGAGAACAGAAGTGGAAAATCAGGCCTCTCAAATCTGAAAGGTTAAAAAGAATTCAGTGTCACTTCCGTCACAACACAGTTAGAAAGGACAATCTTCAGCAAGCATTAAAACCTCACTCTTTAGAATCCAACTCAAGTAACTCTGCTACAGATTTTGACCACACAACGAGCTGGGGATTCTCCACCTCTACAGAAGGCAACACTTTTGTATAGCAAGCATGCAATACCTACATAAGCACAATATTTGACTCGGCTAAATAACTTGCAACACAATTTCCATCATATGCAACAAATCAACATCATATTACATCATAGACAAATTCATAGGGGACTGCAGCACTTAATACATATGAAACATCAGGATTTCAAATTTCTTGCAATGCAGACACACTACGAGTAGAGATTTTAATCTTCCTCATCCGGCTACTACCCATGAAACAAGTCTATCAAATATCAAACTAGTAAACCATTTCAATATTGCCAAATGAAAACTCACAGAAGTTCACCTAGTGTCTGAACCTCAATTGAATAAAACTTCAACGAAATTTCTATCAAGACAATTTTCAAGCACAATTTTTACAAACATGAATAACTTGCAATAAAATATATTTTCTTCAGATTATAATTGAAAGGGAATGCAGAACTTATTACATATCCAACTTCAAGATTTCAACTTTCCTGTTATGCTGCCAAAGAAACTCTCATAAACTAGCAAAAGATGAACCTTCCTCATATAGCTAATAATCCACGAGTATATTCAAAGGCCGTTCGGGTGAGATGATTGTAAATAGGGGGAGATGATTGTAAATAGCTGATAAACTTCAAGTGATTAAAAACATTTTTAAGTGTTGGTTTTACAAATAAGCAGTTATGTGTTCAGATAAAAGTGTGCTTGACCAACTAAGCTTAGCCAAAGACCCTCTTAATATTTTTTTAATAACCATGGTATCCGGCCGGCTTGCGGGCTCCTTGACTAATTCTACGGGATACCTGCTACCTCCCACCAACATGAGTTACCAGATAACTCTATCCACCGAGGCTTGGACAGATTGGAAGAATCACCTAATATTTTTTGTCTCTGCTGGGAGTTGAACCTGAGACCTCATAGTTCTAACCTAGGTCTCATGGTTGTAAGCCACTTCACTGACCACTTGGTCACACCCTTGGGTGCCAAACACCCTCTTAGTAACTCTCTCAATTGTAATCATTTTCAACAATTGCCAATAAAAAGTTAACGAAATTACAATTAGTTCTAATATAAGGGAACTTTCCAGTTTCAAATCAAATCAACAATTCAAATAAAAATCACAGCTTCAATTTAAAAAAAAAAAAAAAAACAATCAAGATTTCACAAAAAAAGGAAAGACCTCTCTTGGGATGGTATCGGTTCTTAGATCAGCAGGAAGTTCACGAACAAAAGAATGATCCCAATTAAGCTCTTCAAGTTTCAAGAAACGTTTACTATTGCTGCTATCATTACTTTCTAAACTTTGTTTCTTGAAATTGTCAGCAACTGAATCAACCTTGGAAGCAGTAGCTGAGTCCATGGATGAAGAAAATAATGGACGGCGGTGATGGGGTTGAATTGGGAGGGAAAAGGGGTTGTTTGGGTGAAAAGAAAATCGGGGTCGGAGAAGAGAAGAACGGAGGTGGAAGAGGGCGGTGGATGAAGCTGAAATGCGAGAAAGCATTTGCATACTTGTCTCTGTGTTTTAATCTTAAAAAGGGGACATAATTGAAATAGTAGTAGTACTATACGTATTACTTTTTTTTTGTTGGATCTTTACATAAATAACCAGTTTAATTATCGTTTACTATTCCTATTCGGTATATATTATTATACAGAATTCTCTCTGTAACAATCATTTTTTTATCAGAATTTTACTATAGTAAGATATTTTGTTAGAACTAATTTTTTATATTATATTATAATATATATTTTCTATAACAGCACTTTATTATATCATTAAAAAATATCAGAATAAACGAGGTTGTAATAGAGAGATTTGACTGTACGCTCACTATATACATTTATACACGTATTATTCATAAACGATACATATATTATATATCTATCGACCATTTTTAGTTTAGACAGTTACGTGAGCAGTTGTTTAAGTTAATTCCTTCTTTTTTTGGGTTATAATTCGTGCTTATATTCGCTTTGTAACCTAACAAATTCGAATTCATGCTAAAATGTTATATATTTTGGAGGTCAAAAGTAAGCTTCCTTACAAATACGACTCTACACCTGAGCTCAAATTTAAAATATCTATCTATACTATATTAAAAGCATGAATCTCCTTAGCAAAATGTTGTTCGTCTTTTTCACCCCTTTAAAATATAGTTCATATTAGACAAAATAGTAATTTGATTATTTTTATAATACTTAAGAGTTAATCATTTAATTAATTTCCTACTATTAAGAATAGTAGTTGATGTCCCACGCATATAAGGAAATAATATATTTTAATTAATTAAATATTTCAAATATTTTAGGAAAGTTAAAGTGATAGCTACAAATATGATTAAATTAATTCTAACGAAATAAAAGGTAGGAAAAAACTTAGAAATATATGCTTTTGTTAAGTATCCTAACTAATTAAAAAGGTCATATGTTCTAGGAATTTTGAGTAGGAACAGGGACTATAAAATTAATTCGTTCTTTCTTATGTAATATATTTCATGTAATTATTATGAATTTATCTAATTGTGTATAGCAATTATTAGATTAATTAATTTGATAAACACACGAAGCCCCTATGCACAATATTTGTTAATATTTATTGTTTAAAAGTAGATTTCATATTGATAAAATTATCATTTAATTATTTTTTTAATGTTCAGTATATTGAAATTAATTTTTTTAATACTTTTTTGTTCATCGGATGCTCGTATAATATTTAAAAACTACACTCAATAATTAAAATAAATAACTAGAATTTTTTTAACAATATGAAAGAAAGAATGACAGAGAGAGATGGCTGGCAATAGACAAAGAGAGTAAAAGAGAAGCATGATGACTTGTGAAATTGAAATAATAAAATTATAAAATTGGAGTAAATTTTAAGTTAATATATTAAATTAGAGTAAGTTAATATAATTTTATAATATATGTTTTAATATAATATTTTTTAATTCTTAATTTTTTTAAATAATTATTGAGATAGAATACATGCGCAATGCGCTTAACGTGACTAGTCTCTACTATATTAAAAGCACGAAACCCTTTAGCGAAATGCAATTCGTCTTTTTTACCCTTTAAATATAGATTTCACACTAGACAAAATAGGCATTTATTTTTCTAATATTTAATAATTTAAAATTAATTAAAAATTTACTAATTAAGTCTTTCCTTATTTGAATTACGTAGGAAGTCCTAATATTTAGGACTTTAAAGCTAATTAATATTTTACGTTATATATAATTCTTTCCTTTTAGATTTTATTACTTGAACACAAAATAAGTTAAACAATAATTCTAAACTAAATAATGAAATATGTTTTTGACTTAAACACTTTCTTACCAAATCTTGGAAAAGTTCAACTCTTCTTCTTAAATGTTGTTTCAATTTGAAGTATATTTTAAAAACAAATGTAAACTAAAGAATTTATTTAATAATACTGAAATATCGTATGATATTTGAGTACGAGTCAAGATATTATTGTATTATATTAGGTCTAAGCTATTAAAATAACTGCATAGCTCATATATTAACGTTATGATGAGACATTAGAGTACTTTTGTGTGATAATATTTTTTTTCAGTATTAAGTTGGCTAAGTAGGACGAACATTCTTCATTTTCAAGAGCTTGTGCTTTTTAAAATTTTATTTTATAACTCAATCACATAGTTTAATAATAATTATGTCATTTTTAAATTTTTATATTCATTGATATGGAATGCACGCGCAACGCGCATACCTTAAGACTAGCACTATATTAAAAGCACAAAGCCCCTTAGCGAAGTGTCGTTCGCCTTTTTTATACTTTAAAACATCGATTTTATATTGGATAAAATTATAAATTTAAATTACTTTTCTAATATTCAAGACTTTAAAAAAGTCAAATTTGATTTATCAAATCGTTCCTTATTGAATTAGATAAGAACTCCTAAACCTTTTCTCAATTTTATAACCTTTTCAATAAATAAAAGAATAACATTAATATCAATTTATGGTACAAATTAGTAATATAATGATGAAAACTTTTATTAAACTTATGTACCAAAATTTAAATACACATTCTAATTAACACTGTGATTATATATAAATTATTCAATATCCACGCTTATTATACTGTTTTACTCAATATGAAATTCTAGAATTCCTTTTAAAATAATAATTAACAATTGCATGTCAAGTATACATAATTTAATAATATTTATATAATTTTTAAAAAATTTATACATATTGAAGGATACACACGCATAGCGCGTATCTTAAAATGTACTGATATTCATCAATTCGGGTAAATAATTTTCATTACCTACTGAAAAATGAGTGTTAGAAAATCACTTTGATATTATTTCACATTCTTCATCATAAATATTTTAAGGAATCTTAGTTTCAAAGGATAGTGCAAAAATTTCTGTCTTATAATATAATTTTTTGGCTAACCACTATAACTTTATTGCGCACGAAAATAATTTATTACATTTTGAAAGTTATGTCCCATTAATTGAATTGAGATTAGCTGTAAGTAAACTACTTATAAGAAAATCTACAAATAAATCTATTTGATATTAATATGTAAATTTATAAATAAACATTCATTTGATATATATATATATTTTTTTTGTAAAATACAGTTAAATACTAGACAAATTGAAAATGGTGGTTTATGCATATATATATATATATATAAATATATATATATATATATATATATATATATATAAATCTATAAATAAATTTTTGTTTGTTAATCTTTATAAAAAAATCCATAAACAACTGTATATTATGGCGTTTGTTTGATGCATAAGGCAATAAATTTTCCTTATTTTTTCAATCCTTATTATGAGTTAAGTTTATACTCTATATTCATAATTTATTTTTATTCTATATTTTATATATTTTTATTGACAGATATAAAGTTCACGTGCAAACGCATGTACAAGAATGCAAGGTACTTATCATCAGTTGTTTGACAAAATAGAACTATGACTCTTTTTATGTGAAAGTATTGATACTTTGGTCCCTCAATTTGTTAAAATCCACTTTGTCTCTTTCAACCTAAGGTTATATATATATGTGTGTGTGTGTGTGTGTGTTTCATAGAGTTAATATAAAATCATAAAAGGTTGTTAACCACCGAAAATTTTGGTGAAATAAAGTTGGAGGCATTAAAATTTCCATAGCTAGCTATCAGCAACAACAACAATAATCCAGTGTAATCTCATAAGTGGGGTATGGGGAGGGTAGGATGTACGCAGTCTTACCCCTTCCCTGGAAGGACAGAAAGACTGTTTCCAATAGACCCTCGATTAAAGAAATGATGGAAGAAGCACCTATAGCAAGTAGTATCAATACAAGGTATTTAAAAAATAAAACCCAAGAAAGCAAAATAGAGTTTGAAAGAAGCACCAATAGTCAGTAATAACAATACAAGATATGAAATAATAACAAACTAAGGGTGTATGGAAGGCAAGTAATAACAGTGCAAAATATGTGGTAATAGCAAACTAAGAATAAAAGGGATACTAACACTAATACTATTGAACTAAGGAAGACACTGGGAAATGCTCGACTACCTACTAACCTTCTACTCTAATTCTCAACCTCCACACCTACCTATTATGGGTCGTGTCCTCAGTTAGCTCCAATTGTGACATGTCCCGCCTGATCACCTCTCCCCAAGATTTTTTTGGCCTACCTCTACCCTTCCTCTTACTCCCCAAGGCTAATCTCTCACACCTCCTGACTGGGAAATCTGTGCTTCTCCTTTTAACATGCCCGAACCATCTTAGTCTCGCTTCTCGCATCCTTTCCTCCACAGGGACCACTCCCACCTTGTCGATTGTACAAATTCAAATTAGTCCGAATTAGAGGATTCTGAATGACAAATGCTTGAAAAAAGAAATAAAACTCTTAAACTTTGGGATAAATCCTTGACAATACGATTAGTATTGTTACCTCTTAATGATTAGGTTGTCTAATTAAGGACCTCCTTAATCTATTTGAGCATATAAGCTTTTTTTCCCTTTTTAATCTTATGCATTGATTTGATGAAATGGTACATGTGCGTGTGAAAAACTACTTCATAAATTAAATTTCCTTACACGTTTGTTTGTTAAAACTGTTATAGCAGAAGTGATGCATAATTAGGATATTACTAACTCAAACGTTAGTGTCAATGATTAAATTCAAGAAATTACAAAAAGGATGTGTTGTGTGCTCAATGGATAAGATGATGACCAAATATAGAGATTATCTATATGTAGGGAGCCAAAATTGCAATTTTCTCTTTCATGTTTCGTGAGAATTTGGTTTTATACAGTCATTGTATCTTTTTTTTAATTT
This sequence comes from Nicotiana obtusifolia, assembly GCA_002018475.1. NCBI lineage: Eukaryota > Viridiplantae > Streptophyta > Magnoliopsida > Solanales > Solanaceae > Nicotiana > Nicotiana obtusifolia. The sequence goes on from MCJB01038215.1 coordinate 29,767, forward strand.
ATGTTTTACTCTTTCTTTGTTTGAACTTTGACATCTTGTCATTGTTTAATGAGATGGAATGCTAGGACAATTTAAATAATTTTTATATATGTAAATGTACCCATCAGGTAAGCCATTGATGCTACTGTTTGAAAATTCTTCCCATCTTACATTACCTAGTTTTTTATTATTTTAATTTTAATAAAGAATATTCTAAGGGATTAGTGATTAGAATTGACTAGATATGTGCTGAAAACAACCACCAAACCATTTACAATTTTCTTAAAACAAAGAAAGTTAATAGCAAAGACATAACATCAGGATCCAATTAGATATGTAATAAAGAGCAGCCTGGTGCATCAAGCTTCCGCTATGCACGGGGCCCGAGGAAGGGCCGGACCACAATGGTCTATTGCATGCAACCTTACCCTGCATTTCTGCAAGAGGTTGTTTTCACATCTCGAAACCGTGACCCCCTGGTCACATGGCAACAACTTTACCAGTTATGCCAAGGTTCCTGTGACTATGCTTTTCCTGAGTCGAGGAGGGGCTATCAGAAACAGCTTTTCTACCTTGACAAGATGGCAGTAAGGTCTGCGTACACACCACCTTCCCTTCACTCGGTTTGCTGTTGTTTGTCATAATGAATATTTCTTAGGCACATTTGAGAAAGACAATTGTTTGACTGCTGCTTCAATTGAGCCTCAAGAGACTGATGGAAGCCTAAGTTAGCATAATCATGGCCTTGGAAAACTGATTCTGTGTTGGTGGTCTAAGCTGCATTACTGCTCCTCTCAACCACAATCCAGTTCCAGCTGACAAGATCAGTAAATACATTTTCAGGGACATCAAACCACAGAGGTCAAATGTTAAAGTAGTAGTAAAGGTTCTCTCACAAATAAAACCAATCTGTGTACTTAACATGGCAACCAGAAACTGATAAAATAGGAGCAATAGGGCTCGCTTACCAAAGCTCTTTGGTTTCCAGAAAATGAATCAAAATGCTTTCCTTAAACCAAAAAACAACGGACGGGTAGGTTTTCATAAAAACTAACACAAATAATGAGCAGAGCAGCTGCACCATGATTTGCCTCAGCATATTGGAATACAAAAAGCTGATTTGCAAATAACTGTTGAGCAAAATGAATTCGGGGAAATCCATAGACAAATAGAAAAGGTATTTTGTCAGTCTCCCCTATTTGTCAGTGTGATTTTCCAGGTAAAAAGTCAATGAAGAAAATTCCCATTAGACACTTTACACATACATCTATAACAGTCATACTACATTATCTTGTACTGGACAATCTATGATTATACAGTGGCCTGTACTAGACAATTTATGATGGTGTAGGATAAAATTTATGCAGGAAAAATCAAGAATTTAGGCACTGAATCCTGTGGGATTGAAAGGAAAAAGAGAGGGTACATCAGACCTGGTTGTATATCAAGGCACTTTAACAATCTGATTGTGTTCATTGACGAATTAAGGTGTTTAGTGACAATCCTTTTCCTTAGCTGAAAGTATTCAGTTCAACGCTGGCGACTGAGAACTCTTGCACCTCTATCTGAAGCCACAACAACGGCATCTCAGAAGTTATCGTACCAAAGGCATGTAATCGTAAAAACACCTTGTTGCCCAGTGGAATTCCTAGCCCTTTGAACTAAGAAGCTATCGCGCCTTTTCCAATGAGGCGAGTAGGTTTCGCATCTCCGTTGCTTTGCTACTCATTCCATTTACTGAATAGGCTTTAATCATACTTCTGTATGTTATCTTATCTGGCTTACATCCACTTCTTTCCATCATCTCAAGTACCCCTTTCATCTCCACAAAGCATCCCATCATCCCATACGCATCCACTAGGCAGTTAAAAAACACAGTATCAAGCGCCACGTCAGAATTCTCAATGAATCGCAAAACAGCTCCGACTTTTTCAGCTTTACCAGCCTTTCCATATGCTCTTACAAGTGAACAAAGAGTAACACAGTTTGGTTTTATCCTCTCAGATTGCATCAGCCTAAAAAGAAATTCCATCTGCTTTAAATCCCCAGCCCTTCCAAATGCATCTATTACGATATTATAGGTAACTATCGTCCATGAAAAATGGTATTTCTGCATAAACTCCATTACAGCACTCATTTTCTCATAATTTTCTGTTTTCCCGTATGAATCTAAGAGTATGTTAAATGTCTTAATGCTTGGTTCAATTCCAGAACTCTGAAACTTCTCGTAGCATTTTTCCATCATTTCTATTTGCCCACTGCCACCAAATGCTCTCAATGTTGAGTTCATGGTCCACACATCTGGCTTGCAGTCTCTTCGCCGCAGCATTTCAACAAGTGTGGATTCCATCTCTTTGAACCTTTGGCAATTAAAAGAATAACAGAATCAATTTCCCTATCAATACAAACCAATGCCCACACTTGTGTCGAGAAAATGATATCAACAGTATAAAACATTTTAGTAAGCAAAGATAGCACAAAACCAAAAGTTAGATAACGTCGTGGAGCTCATTTCACAACTAGGTAGAAAACTCAAGTTCCAGTTATGCATAATTAAAACTTTCTTGTCAGCTAAGATGGAAATCAGAAATTGAACT
>MCJB01038215.1:41703-64546 GCA_002018475.1 Nicotiana obtusifolia
GGAGTTTCTTTGACACATTCTGATGATTCTATATTTTGATAACTATGAGACATTTGGCCTGTAATTAACTTATTACTATTTTCTTACTCTTTCTCATTATGTATATATTCCCTCTTATTTCGCATTATGTATATTCGTTTAGCCTTCAATAGTTCTTTTGTTTTATAGCTTCTTTATCTTATGTTTGTCTCCCTTTTGAATTAGTAGCTTCTTTTTTTATTTAATAGCTTCTTTTTATGTCTTAGTGGATAATAAGCCTTTGGTTTTCTTAATGTCACGGTTCGTTCTAAAGATTTCTGCGTGAACGTGACAACCTTCTTAAGGGATTGAGTCCGTTTTTGGTGTTTAGGTGATAATGGTAGTAGTAATGAATAAAAAGACCTAATTGAGTCATACTCGAATAGTCAAACATGCTTCACTTGGCACCAACACACTTAACTACATGCCTATGGTTAAAAACAAGGTTTTTGGAAAGAAATAAAGTTAGACCTTGTGACTCTTGTGTTGACTTAGGCTATCATCGAGTGGTTTAATCGAACCATAGTGATTTTCAATCTTGAATATGGTCGTTGTGGGCCCTCGACTCTATCCTTTTTAACAATCCAGCTGCGTGAGAGGTGAGATATTGTTGTTGCAAGTTCAAGTACCCGTGCTAATGGTCTAGAACTTGCCGCGAATGTTTCCAGGCGAAATTTTAAGTTTTGCTTGGCTTGAAAAGTGATTGTAGGCTCTCTTTGACCCGCTTGAAATTTTTCATTGCTCCCAATGTTGTTATCCCTAGTCAACTCATTCGAGCCTAAAACCTTTCTCATTTGATAACCATGTTACAAGCTTATACCCGTTGTATCGTGACCCTCTTTTGACACCCGAGTTTTTCTTAATACTCTTGTGAAACAATTGGCTAAAAATGTAAGTTTGGAGGAGAGACGAGGAGTTTGAAAAAAGTAACAAGGCACAAAAGAGAAAAGAAATGAAAAGAAGGGAAGGCAAGAAAAGAAAGACAAAAAGAAAAATGCAAAAGGAAAGTGAATAAGTTGAAGAGTTGAAAGGGATTCAAAGAAAAGTAATGATGCAAAGCATCGAGAAATCAAAGAAGGAGAAAATGAATATCATGACCAAGAAAGAGTGATGTTAAGTCTCTCTAGTTCCCCTACGGAAAAGACAATGCCTCAAAGAATTGGCAAAGCATAAGCTGAGAAAAAAAAATGGAGTGCTTTAAGGAAAAAATGAACCCATTCTATCATAGCATATCCAACCTTAGTCCAAAAGCCGTCATCGCATTCCGAAAAGCCCTACATGATTTCAAGCCGAGTGAGCTGACATTAGTGGTGATTTACATGATGGGCAAGCCTATGGTACTTAAAGCGGTACTTGCGTGATTCTTTTAATAGAGATGAGCGAACCTTTCACAAATCTTTGGATTTAGTGCTAAAATTCTTAAGTGAGATACGCAAACGGAGAGTAGAGGATGAGTAGTTTGGGATCAACAATGACCTACATGAAAGAGCGAGCTTCCTTGATGAATAAAGTCAACTCTTGATGATCAAGTGTCACATTAGAACTATTTGTGCTTAAAAATTTAACTTGTTACCTTGTTGATAATTCATAAGTGGTGTGTGTAATTATTGGTCCCAATTGATATGTGAGTGACTCACTTTGAATTGCTGGAATGGCTCTTAACTTGTGGAGGTGGGAACTACTTTATTTGCTTGAGGACAAGCAAAAGCTTAAGTTTGGGGGAGTTGATAAGTAGGGATTTTGACTACTTATTAGCGCCCTTTAGCTTTCATTTTAGTCCAAAAACGTTTAATTGTTTTCCCCAAAACTGATGAAATGTGCTTCATTGCAGGAACATTGAAAGATGAGCCCCGAGATTGAACTCCAACTCAAGGAGTAATCTGAACTCAAGGACAAAAAAAAGGCACAAAAGCTCAGAAGTGCAGACCGTAGAATATCATCTGCAGCCGCAGGTTGTGAAGAAAAATCCATCAAAGATTGGTACAAAGTGCGGTTCGCATATGAATTGTGCGACCGCATAAGCTAGGTCAGAGCAAAGTTTAGATAACCTGCATTTCAAGTCTACAGAAAAATACTCACCTTGATTCCACTATTCAAAAAAGGCAATGAACATAGTTCAATATGAGGAGATTACAGAGGGAATAATATGGAGAGGATTGGAAAGCGGTGAGTTTAAGAAACTTCCCTTCTTCCAAGAGGAAAGGAAAGAAGAGAAAACAGTATGAATCATCAAAAAGCAAAAAAGAAAAAAAAAAAGGAAATCCATCAACACCAAAAGGAAATAGGGAAAGACAACTAAATAATTTCTGACATAACAATTAATTCTGTTGCATGCATTTCTGGAGGCATGGAGCAGACAAGTAGTTAAAAGGAAAAACTTTCCATAAATAACTCATTGTCATAATTGAATTTACCACGTGGGGAATGTTATGACTCAACTTGTTCAGACACGTGCTTTTGGACTCATAACATACTTGAGAATTACTTCAGTTCAGTTGAGTAATGATGCTGCATATAGAATCAGAGATAAAGTAACAGTGAAACTAGTTTGAAGCTCAATCCCATAATTCATCAATTTGATAGTTTTATGGTAACATTTCTTTCTGCAAAAAACAACATGATTAATAGTGTACTTTTCCACTTATGGCACCTCCTTGATTTTAACTTAAAATGTTTGAGGTATACTTCATGCCCCCCCGGGGGGGTTAAAACATCCAACATCTACGCGATAATAGTGGCAGCAACAGAAAACAATTATGGAACTTGAGCAGCAGTAATCCGTAAAGCATAGATGTCAAAGACACTACGTGTCTGCAGCATGGAGCTCTCAAACCTTCTTGTGAACAAATTAGAATAGGAAATTATTTAAGGAGAAATAAAGTAAATGTACTTGCTTTTAGCTTAACCAGAATCCTGCTGAAGTAATCAAGATTTTCAGCCACTAATATGGTGTAAGACCCTGGGACAACAACTAAGGTTGGAAGGAAACAAGTATTTTGCCCTGTAAGTTTAACTATGGCCATAGTAGAACTACGTGAAGTATTTTAACATCAGTGGCAGAGCCATATTCAACCCAAGGGTGTCAATCGACGCCCTTTTGCCGGAAAATTACATTGTATTGCTAGATACTTTTTTTTGTTTTACTATATGTTGACTTCCTTTGACTTTTTAGTGTATATCTAATTTTTAATATTTTGACACCCCTTGATGGAAATTCTGGCTTCGTCACTGAACAACATCACATGCATTTCTAGACATCAGGAAAGCCAAAAACAATCCTTTACTTAAAAATTAAGCCCTTTAGAACTGCATGATTTTCTAATGGATTGCAGCACAATTGTTGGTGATGAGGTCTTATCCCATACCAGGCTTATAAACCTTCGCAGCCAACACTTCTTTAAGGAATGTCAGGTGCTTGGCTTCTCTACAGAGTTTCATAACACTGCTAAAACATAAGCAAATATTTCTGAACTATCAAGAAATATTCAGAAAATATCTTTTTAACACATGAACAGCTGAACAGGCAACATTGGTAAACAGAAATCATCTTTCATATGCAAAGCAATGGCATTTCCTTAGCAGAAACCACTTTCCGGGCAATGCAGCGTCAATCAACTAGAACCAGGATATATAAAATGCACAAACTGTCTTTTCTTTTTCTGGCCTCCACTGACATTCTTTTTTTTGTCTCCTCTTTATCCATGCAAATTAAGGTCTTAATATTTGAGGTCCATACCAATTTAAACCATTAATATCTTGATCAGATTCGTCATTTTAGTTATTACTATTATGTCGTTGACACCAATTAAACCATTAATATCTTCTATTAACTCCTTCATTTTAGTTACCGTTGGCTGCGTTGCTACGGCTGCATTATTTGTAAGATTTTTGTTTGTAGCTTTTCTATTAATGCCATGTGCCGCTTTTTTGCTGGAGAGGGAATGTGGAGAATAAATTTCCAGCGAAAAGGCAGAAAACAATAGAACCTCAGAAAAAGCTCTCTAGGGAATCCATCGGCAGCAAGTAACATACAAGTTGAAATGAAGAAAGCTCTCCCTTTATAGGCAAATAACATCGACAAACTCAAGGCTAGGATATCTTTAATCTTTAGGCCACTAGGAAAAGGAAGAAAATTTATCTCCGCTACTGAAACCATGAAGCAGTTTCCTATCAAATGCAGCTCAAGAACTAACATATATGCACCCAACTTAGAGTAATCACCTTATATATCCTTGTAACCAAAAATTTCAATGCATCTAGCTGTTTATATGCTATTACACTAAACTGGAGAATTCAGATAACAATTAAGTCTACTAGAAAAAGTTCAGTAATTCTAGTAAAAATATTAGGAAATGCATCTAAAAAAAAGTGAACTAGCCCTATTGCACTTTTTATTTGGAACAATACAAATATCACAATGAAAACCATCAAACATATTAATTAAACAGATCAATTTAGAGGCAAACCCCATAACTCCAAAGAACCATCTATAGCAAGTTATAACTCTATTTTCAGATTATCATTATATGTCTAACTTACAGCTTGTTTGGATGGTTGTTAACCATTGTATTGTATTGTATTATTGTCCCAAAATAATATTTGTTTTGATTGTGTTATTTAAAATTGATTGTATCGTATTGTTAAACTTATTGTTCCGGAACAACCAAAAGTCTCATTTTATGAAACAACCGATTTGGTGTGGTGGAATCATTTCCTATTTTCTATTCTAATTATTTTATTACTCCATAATTCTATTTTATCTTTTAAATTTTTTTTGTTTTAACTTCAAATCTTCAACCTATTGACCTACTTTGTCTTCGTCCATCTTTTCTAGAGTTAGTTTGCCCCGTTCTTTTTATTATCCAAGTCCCCGTTCGATTCTTTGTCTCTTTTCATTGTTTTAATTTTTTTTTTTTGGTGTTGCTAATATTAGTTAACCTTTTTTCCCCAGGTTTTTGCTTTTGATTCCAAGCTAGGTAATTAATGATAAATTAGCAGAAAGAGGTTTTCTTAAATTATCTTTATGTGTAATTCTGATAAATTTTATTTAAAACAATTGCGGGTATTTTAGTGAACTTATCGGTTATAGTACCGTACGATACAGTCAAACCAAATAACAAAAATGTTATTTAACAAAGGCAAATGATACAATCTATTCAAACATTGTATACATAAAACGATACAATACAATATAGTACAATACACTACACTAATAAAACTATGGAAAACAATGATCCAAACATAGTGTTAAGTAAAAACTCTTTATACTGTCAACACAAAACAATAACTCTAAAAAAATCCAAACTTCAAAAGTGCAAGAAAAGAATACCTGCAGAAGAACCCACCAACAAAATCTTATTCACAGACAGATTTTCAAGTGACCATTTACAAACAGCAACCACATCCTTAATTTCCTTAAACCCAAAAATAGAAGGTTTCCCCGTTGATCTTCCAACACCTCTCATATCAAAGGTCACAGCTTTATACCCTTTTCTTGACAACCCATTTGCTATTCCTCTTAATAAACCTTGACTACCCCCTAATATTGAATATGGGTGCACCAAAATCACAACCCATGAATTTTTTTCTTGTTCTTCATATTGGATTGGTTTGAAGATTGTGGTATGGAGTTTGATCCCATCACTGGTTTCAACTGTACAAGAATCTATGGTTGGATTTGCAGACATTTTTTTATGACTTGGGAGAATGGGAAGAATCTGGGGACAGGTATTGGATGTTTAGTTTGGGGGTGAAAATGAAGAAATGGAAAAGTGAAGGATCACTTTTGCTACTTTCCTAAGATTGCTCACTTATGAAAGGTTAAGTTTAGCACTTTGGTTTGAGAAAGTGAAACTTAGACCTTGAAAGTTTATACATGTGGCAAATAACTATAAAATTAACACATGTTTGTTCTGATATTTTTTGGATGCTATAGTGAAATGATATTATAAAAAATATAGCAAGTGTAAAATATGATAATACAGAGGTGACATGTCGCGTGATATCCACCTCTATAATATGTTAGGCCACATGGAATAATATTATCATGGTGGAGCGTTCTAACAATAGAGGAGCATTTTTATACCAATTCTATACTATGGATACAGTAATAAACCAATAGTATTACGAAGGATTTAAATAAATAAATTTGAATAGTAGAAGGGTATTTTTGATTTTTTTTGATAATTATAACATATCATGAAAATTTATTCCAAAAAAACTTAATTATTATAATAAAGTGCTTTTATAAAGGGTAATTGCCATAGAAAGATATGACCGTAATTGTTTGATAACCTTTCAGTCTTTGTTTAGGAAGTGAGGAAGATTAGAGGAATGAAAAGAAAAGAAAGGGAAAGACAAGATGGTTTCTTTTCTGTTATTTGATTAGTGAAAAAAAAAATGTTGAGAGACGTACATAAATTACCTTTTTGTATTTTTAAATATTTAATTTTTGTAGAATTTTAACGCAAATAAAAGCATATTTAAGTGGAGAAAAATAAAAGAGCTAGCTCATTATCCATCGAATTCCAAACCTTGCACCTCTAGATTTCGAGAATTTTCCCTCATAACACAAAAATCAAATTTTCTCCTTCTCTTGTCTAATTTTGATAGGTATAGTTAAAATTTTCATTTAAAATTTAAAAAAAAAAAAAAAAAAAGACAAAGAAATTTCATCCCCACTAGTTAGTTGTCTTATATCCATAAATTCTTCATTAGATTCACAAAAATCTAACCTTTACTCTCACTCTAATAAGAACAAAATATTTAATAAGATTACAAATAAGAGCAATAAAGTATATATCTAGACCATTATATTCTTAGAAGAAAACAAAGAAAAAATAAATTACTTATTTCTTTTCACATTGTATTAGCTGGCCTTGATTCATTCATATATGAGTAAAATCAGATTCACAAAATCTAACCATTACTCATTAATACAAGAGATCATCACCTTTTTAAGTAGAAAATTAATCATAAAATAATTTCACCAAAAAATACTTCCCTAAAACACAATCAAAAAACATTTTTTTTCTTTAGAAAAAATGGAGAAACTTCAAGATGATTTATGGCTAGCATGTTCAGTGCAACGCCATGGATTAAACAATTGGGAAATGGTGGCTGTTGAGTTTTCTGACGCTGTTTTTCATCTTCGTCGTAATATTCTTGACTTGTCCCCTACAGAATGTCAGGTTATGTATCAAGATTTACGAGATCGTTTCATGAATGTTCATCAAATGGATTATAAAGAAGATGATGAGAGTGTGATAGTAAAGTTTATGGTGGATAAACTTACAAAGATTTATATAGCTGCTTTGAGAGAGGACGTGAAACTCAGAACTGCTTCAATTCAGTATGATTAATCTTTTCATTATATTATTTGAAATAGTTGCCTTTTAGTTTTCAACCCCTCTCCTGTTAGGTGTGGAGCTTGATTAATACGTGATGTACTGTTATATATTAATGTTCACGCGGATCAACCTTCGCACTGAGGTTGCCGGGGGTGTGGGGGCAGGAGCCCCCCACCCAAAGGCGGGGTCCTGTTAGGTTTAGAACCTGATTAATATGTGATGTACTGTTATATATTAATGTTCACGCGGATCAACCATTAATATATATATATATATATATATCCCACCGCCATGAAAGTTTATCCTAATAGAGTTATTACCACGAAAAACTTGTTTCTCTCTCTCTACCTCGACTATACTCTCTGCAACATTTCTTCTTTTTCTTCATCAGATTAGAGTGTTTGAGTGAATCGATCCTAACACCTCCCCAAAAAAAGAAAAGAATTTCCCCTTTTTCTTTTTGGAGTTGTGTGTGTGTGAAGCTTGAAGAATTGTTGTCTTCGTGTTCTTGTTAATTTATGATCAATCGCTAATATTAAGGATTAGTTCAGTATTTCTTTCACATGACTAAACAAAGTACCAGATCAAATTTATATATATCGAGATGGGTACTCTTATGCAAGATTATTTATAACTTCTGTATGTCCAATAAATAAAGTTTTCATTCCAATGTCCTTTCATTTTTGGTGCAATCTACTACTAAAATAATGACATTTTCTTTTTTCAAAAAGTGTTATCTAAAAAAATGTTTTAGGTTGTGTTACGTGAACTATAGAAAATTGTTGCTGCAATCGTGTCAGACCCTTCAAAAATATCTGAGGAGTCCGAGCAACATAGGTTCTAGACTCCAATTTTATAAAATTATAGTGGCTATTAGATTTATCGTCTCTACAACCTTAATTGTCACCAATTAATAGCCCCATAAAATGATGCATTTGCCCTCTTTTTTCCTTCAAATTTCTTTGTTTTATCCACGTTTACACAGTGAAGATTAACATTTCTACTTATGCATGTTTATGTAGAAAAAATTACCTCCTTTTATTCCAATTGGAAGCAGAAGAAAGAATAGAGTTAAAGGAAGAAGAAGATGGTGATAAATCTAACAAAATGGAGGAAATTCAAACAAAATCCAACATTGATGAAAACTTAACAAAAATTCTCGATTTACTGAGATCTCACAAGCATTGTTGTCTTTTTGAATCTCGCCTCCGCAGTCAGGTAACTTTTTTTCCTTATTTAATTTTCTATTTATTGTAAAATATCGCGTGCAGATAAATATTTATTGAATAACATTTTAGCGCTAGGAAATAAGTGTTGTTACATTTATAACTATAAGGGGTCGTTTGATACGAACACAAGTAATGCAGGGATTAGTAATGCAGGGATTGTAGTGCTGGGATTATTTTTTATCAAGTATTTGGTTTATTGTATTAAAAATTAGCTATGCAATGTATAATCTAAGCTTGTGTTTGGTTTAAAACTGTACAAAATCTTCTTTACAATTATACCCTTGAATATACTTCTTTCTGTATATAAAAAAATTTAGGAAAAGGATTTGAGGGGCGGTTTAGTAATTTTAGGGTCTTATCCAGGTATAGTTAATATAGGGATTAGTATCCCTGCATTATATTGGTTTCCTTGGTATTAGCTACGCCCTCCTACGAGGTATAAGTAATCTATGTATTAGGTATGCATAAATTGAATTGAGCAACCAAACATTATATTGGACGGATTAAATTTTTATACAGGGATTATTTTACTTAGTACAGTCTAACAAACGACCCCTAAGTATATATACCATGCAATTTCATGCATTGATAGCTTAAACAAGACACAATTCCATAAACTTAGGCTATTCCTTATTAGCGCTTATTTGTTTTTCAGGGAAATAAAGACTATACTGAACAAATTAGACAACATATGGATATACAGATCATTCAAAGCAACTTAGAACAAGATGTTTATTCAAACTCTGAAATTGCCTTCTTTAGAGATCTTCTTTTGATGTTCAACAACGCCATAGTTTACTATCCAAAAGAAACTCTGCAACATTCTGCTGCACTCGAACTTAGAGACATTGTCCGCAGAGAAATGAATGCCAAACCCTTATTTCGCCGAGACATTGTGTGTGGATTACCTGCAGAAGGTAACACAATGTTTGTCAAAGAAAAGACAGAGAAAAGGATGCGCAAAAGGTACAAGTTGAGAGCTCGAGAAACTGATGAATCAGTCAGGAGAAGCGCGAGAGTGAGAAGTATGGATTGGGAAATGAAGAATGATCCTGATTATGAATATTATGATTGTAGAGGGCCAAGAAGATCAAGGAGGATAAGAGAAAATATGAATAAAAAGGATTAGAGAAATAGTGGAGCTTCCTTGTGTAACTATAAGAAAATCCGTAGTCGCTGTAGCCTCTGTAGTCTCTGTCACAACTTCTGCTTTCCGGCGAATACTCTGTGCGTGCTGGATAAATTCCTCACTGTGTAATAACTTGCAAACCATATAGTGGATATAAACTGCACTAGGCAAGTCTTGTGCGACAGGTACGACCCAGAAGGGCATTGTTGTTAACTTTGTTTTTTGTTTTTTGTTTTGTTGCTTTCTTTCAATTCAACCGTTGTTAAGAGTGGAGTATTTTTTGTTTTTTTGGTTGGTTTTTAAGTCGAGTGTGAAATTTGATTGACTGATTGACTAGTAGTTTTTGGACACATCTGATTCAGTCGATGTTTGGTCAGTAATCGTTCAAAGTCGATCGCATTTTGATCATTTTTTTAATCGGAAAAAAGCTGTTTTTTAGTACTGATAAGACTGATAGTTGCCTAAACTTTTGCATAAACGTAACTTCTGTTTTGTTTTGACCGAGAGAGTTAATATAAGTAGTATATGATCAAACATTTGATAATCCTTTACTTAATACATATCTACTCCTAAACATAGTCTTTTCTTCACATTGAGTAGAAACATTTTGGATTAGATAAACTCAATATTTTAAAAATTAAAATTTAGTTATTCAAAAAACTATACAAATATGCTAAAGTTATGGCGGACGCAATACTCGATATATTACTGCTAAAAAATTGAAATTTTTTAACTATCAAAATAGTCGAAAAGTAGTCAAAAAAGTACCTATTTCGACTACAGTAGTGGAAAAATGGTTCGTCGGAAAAAAATTCCGACTACCGTTATCGAAAATTTTCGACTACTGTAATCGGAAAGGCTTTTCCGCCAAAAATTCAAAAGGAAGCTATTTTTCGACTGAAGTAGTCAGCAAAATACTAAATGTTTCCGACTATTATAGTCATAATATATAATAATTATAATTGTTTTTTTCTTATTTTTCGACCACAGTGGGAATATTTCTAGATATTTTCTGGAAAGTTTCCGCCTACTGTAGTCGGTAATTTACTATTTCTGGGCACATTTTTCGATTACATTAGTCATAAAATTGGGTTGAATTTTGACAGAATACTGCCATTTTATTAGCATACAACCTGTCAAATTATCGTTCCAACTAAACAATCAATTCAACCAAACAATTCCAACCAAACAACCAATTAAATCAAACAATTCCAACTAAACAACCAATTCCAACTTCAACAAACAAACATTTAAATCCCATAATATCAAATCAAACATTAATTAAAGTCTAAATGTTCAATATCAAATCTAAGTAGCTAATAACACATCGACATTAATATAATAAAGTCTAAACATATATACCACGACATACAAAGATACCATAAAGCCTAAAATATAAAGTCTAAACATCCAAGAGTATTAATCAACCATAACCCACTACTACGCATCAAATTCACTCTCTTCATCATCGTAAGAGTGAAGAATGTGTTTTTATGAATTTATCCACTCTAGCAATGTGAGCTTCGGCTGTTTTATACTGTTTCGAAAGCAATTCAATTAGCTTTCGTATTGCTTCCATTTCTTCTTAACTTTGCGCAGTAGGAACATTCGAGAATAATGGCGATGGACGAAAAGAGGAAGGTTGTTGTACTCCAAGGTCGTAAACTCCTCCTTTCGATACACCGCCTGCAACATCTATCCATATTGAAGTCATATCATCAGATGAGGCTTAGATTNTAAAGGAAGAAGAAGATGGTGATAAATCTAACAAAATGGAGGAAATTCAAACAAAATCCAACATTGATGAAAACTTAACAAAAATTCTCGATTTACTGAGATCTCACAAGCATTGTTGTCTTTTTGAATCTCGCCTCCGCAGTCAGGTAACTTTTTTTCCTTATTTAATTTTCTATTTATTGTAAAATATCGCGTGCAGATAAATATTTATTGAATAACATTTTAGCGCTAGGAAATAAGTGTTGTTACATTTATAACTATAAGGGGTCGTTTGATACGAACACAAGTAATGCAGGGATTAGTAATGCAGGGATTATTTTTTATCAAGTGTTTGGTTTATTGTATTAAAAATTAGCTATGCAATGTATAATCTAAGCTTGTGTTTGGTTTAAAACTGTACAAAATCTTCTTTACAATTATACCCTTGAATATACTTCTTTCTGTATATAAAAAAATTTAAGAAAAGGATTTGAGGGGCGGTTTAGTAATTTTAGGGTCTTATCCAGGTATAGTTAATATAGGGATTAGTATCCCTGCATTATATTGGTTTCCTTGGTATTAGCTACGCCCTCCTACGAGGTATAAGTAATCTATGTATTAGGTATGCATAAATTGAATTGAGCAACCAAACATTATATTGGACGGATTAAATTTTTATACAGGGATTATTTTACTTAGTACAGTCTAACAAACGACCCCTAAGTATATATACCATGCAATTTCATGCATTGATAGCTTAAACAAGACACAATTCCATAAACTTAGGCTATTCCTTATTAGCGCTTATTTGTTTTTCAGGGAAATAAAGACTATACTGAACAAATTAGACAACATATGGATATACAGATCATTCAAAGCAACTTAGAACAAGATGTTTATTCAAACTCTGAAATTGCCTTCTTTAGAGATCTTCTTTTGATGTTCAACAACGCCATAGTTTACTATCCAAAAGAAACTCTGCAACATTCTGCTGCACTCGAACTTAGAGACATTGTCCGCAGAGAAATGAATGCCAAACCCTTATTTCGCCGAGACATTGTGTGTGGATTACCTGCAGAAGGTAACACAATGTTTGTCAAAGAAAAGACAGAGAAAAGGATGCGCAAAAGGTACAAGTTGAGAGCTCGAGAAACTGATGAATCAGTCAGGAGAAGCGCGAGAGTGAGAAGTATGGATTGGGAAATGAAGAATGATCCTGATTATGAATATTATGATTGTAGAGGGCCAAGGAGATCAAGGAGGATAAGAGAAAATATGAATAAAAAGGATTAGAGAAATAGTGGAGCTTCCTTGTGTAACTACAAGAAAATCCGTAGTCACTGTTGTAGCCTGTGTTACAACTTCTGCTTTCTGGCGAATACTCTGTGCGTGCTGGATAAATCACTCACTGTGTAATAACTTGCAAATCATACAGCAGATATAAACTGTACTAGGCAAGTCCTGTGCGACAGGTTCGACCCAGAAGGCATTGTTGTTAACTTTGTTTTTTTGTTCTTTCTTTTGTTGCTTCTTTCAATTCAACCGTTGTTAAAGAGTGGAGTATTTTTTGTTTTTTTGGGTGGTTTTTAAGTCGAGCGTAAACTTTTGCATAAACGTAACTTCTGTTTTGTTTTGACCGAGAGAGTTAATATAAGTAGTATATGATCAAACATTTGATAATCCTTTACTTAATACATATCTACTCCTAAACATAGTCTTTTCTTCACATTGAGTAGAAACATTTTGGATTAGATAAACTCAATATTTTAAAAATTAAAATTTAGTTATTCAAAAAACTATACAAATATGCTAAAGTTATGGCGGACGCAATACTCGATATATTACTGCTAAAAAATTGAAATTTTTTAACTATCAAAATAGTCGAAAAGTAGTCAAAAAAGTACCTATTTCGACTACAGTAGTGGAAAAATGGTTCGTCGGAAAAAAATTCCGACTACCGTTATCGAAAATTTTCGACTACTGTAATCGGAAAGGCTTTTCCGCCAAAAATTCAAAAGGAAGCTATTTTTCGACTGAAGTAGTCAGCAAAATACTAAATGTTTCCGACTATTATAGTCATAATATATAATAATTATAATTGTTTTTTTCTTATTTTTCGACCACAGTGGGAATATTTCTAGATATTTTCTGGAAAGTTTCCGCCTACTGTAGTCGGTAATTTACTATTTCTGGGCACATTTTTCGATTACATTAGTCATAAAATTGGGTTGAATTTTGACAGAATACTGCCATTTTATTAGCATACAACCTGTCAAATTATCGTTCCAACTAAACAATCAATTCAACCAAACAATTCCAACCAAACAACCAATTAAATCAAACAATTCCAACTAAACAACCAATTCCAACTTCAACAAACAAACATTTAAATCCCATAATATCAAATCAAACATTAATTAAAGTCTAAATGTTCAATATCAAATCTAAGTAGCTAATAACACATCGACATTAATATAATAAAGTCTAAACATATATACCACGACATACAAAGATACCATAAAGCCTAAAATATAAAGTCTAAACATCCAAGAGTATTAATCAACCATAACCCACTACTACGCATCAAATTCACTCTCTTCATCATCGTAAGAGTGAAGAATGTGTTTTTATGAATTTATCCACTCTAGCAATGTGAGCTTCGGCTGTTTTATACTGTTTCGAAAGCAACTCAATTAGCTTTCGTATTGCTTCCATTTCTTCTTAACTTTGCGCAGTAGGAACATTCGAGAATAATGGCGATGGACGAAAAGAGAAAGGTTGTTGTACTCCAAGGTCGTAAACTCCTCCTTTCGATACACCGCCTGCAACATCTATCCATATTGAAGTCATATCATCAGATGAGGCTTAGATTGGGTACCATCATCAGAAGCAGGCTGCGTATGACACCATTCGTCCAAACTTCTATGATATCCATCCTGATATAAAAGTAATAAAGATTATATAAATAAATTAATATCAAAGCAAAATGAAAATAGTCTTAAAGTTATGATCTTACATATGTTTCCGATGCACGTGTCTCAACCCATCCTTCTCTTGAACCGTCCTTCTTCCTATTCTTACGTGTCTCCGCAAAGACCTCACCATGAGACATTGGTCCCCCTTTTTAACTTTTCTTGCAAAATTAATAGGATATAGAATTTAGATAAAAGTTCAATTGTGTTTAAAAAAAAAATCAAGAAAAATAAAGGTGAATGCGCAACTAAACTCATAGATCCCTGGTGTATAAAGAGCCACCCTTTTGAGAGGCTCGGGCTGCCTTTGCTCGTTCACTCTTCTTAAATGCATTACTATCCTATATTGCTGAAAAAATTTATCCATACATCTTTTCTTATCCAACCAGGCTTCTTTCTCTTTTCTTGAGCTTTAAACAATGAATCTTCAATCCTTTTTTTTTTTGCTTTATTCTCGAAGACATCTTTTATTTCATTGTCATATCGTTGCTCCCACACTTAGTCTGCAAAATAATTAAATAAAGTAGAGTGAAGTTGGGTACTTGATAAATAATTTAAAAATAAAGTTTATATGTACTCTAAACTGATTCCACACTGCATTTCTAAGAGCTCTATACCCTGTAAGCTTTTAAGTTTCAATTTTTTAATATCTGTATTTTAATTTCTTGTTATCAATAATACTTCTGCCCGGCTCTGCCGCCAGATTTTATGTTTTAATCTTGTGTTAACATACATGCATTCGCTCGGCTATGCCGCCTATTTTATTTAGCATATGTTTGCATATGGTCGGCTTTCCCGCCTGAGTTTTTCTGTTATTTATTGCTTCCTGTTCCTTACATTCCTCGTATGTGTGTGTGTGTATATATAATATATATATATGTGCGCGCGCGTGTATAGGCTCTTTTAATTTAAAAAAATAAGGTAGACGAGGCTGTTTGAGTTAATTCTTCGTAAAGGGTTAGGATTACAAATACTTGAAGAAACAAGAAAAGGAAAAGGAAAAAACCTAAAATAAGACGAGGCAGTAAATTTCTACAAAATTTACCTTGGCGTTTTTTGTGGACGTGTGGTAAATATATAAACACATACAAACAAGCGGGAAATTATCCCCCCAAGTTTTTACTATTCCAAAACTTGCTTAATAAGAAGTTGGATTGTTAAAAAAAACTTACTTGAGAAGGTAAACCAAACGACTCTCAAGTTTCCCTTTAAAAAGCCACCACAAATTGTTGATCAAATTCTCTCAGCAAAAACAATGGCGAAGCAAATAGAGAAAAATCAAGAAGTACATACAGCAAAAACTGTTGTACATGATGATGAGTTGAACGAGTTGACTCAACAAGCAACTTCAGAAGCAAGAGGAGTTCGCTCCAAATACTCTGATATTCAAAACCGTATTTGTGGTAATTTTTTTGAAAAGTTTTCTTGTTTTTTTTAATTTTGTTTTGTTCTGTTTGTTTTTTTCTTTATATAAAAAATATTGTTTTTGTTTGTTATGCAGAGGGAAAAGATGAAATAGGGAATGCTGATTCTGAGAAGTTCAAGGAAATTATGAACGATATTGAAAACTCTCATTATGAAGGTATTTTTGTCTTTCTCTTTTTCTCTATGTTTTTTATTTTACTAAGATTATGGATAGTTTAATTTTCGTTTTCCGCCTTTTTTCTTCTCTCTTTCAGTTTGCGTGTGATATTTAGATGTTAAAGGGTTTATCTTTACGTTGAATATTTACAAGATTTTTGCATATATATGCTTGAAAGCTTTTATTTTAAGAAACATATAGTAACTAGTAAGTTTTAACTAGGTTACATTTGTTGCAGTTATTGTAACTGCAAAAATTTTTAGAACTTTGACTTTTAACTTTATGTTCTGAAATCTAGTAATTATGAACTGCGATTGACCCTAATAAGCGTGTGGTGCCACTCAAAATCCGAATCTTGTTATGTTTTTCCTATTTGTTTTGTGTGTGATTGTGTGGTAGTTAGCCGCCATTGTAACATTGTCCATAGAGATTACCCCCTCCATGCAAAGAGAAAAAAAAAAGAAAAGAATATCAATGTTACAATCTTGAGGATAGAAGAGTTTTTTCCTTCTGTTATGAGTTTCACAAACATGTTAAATATTTTAACAAGAATTCTTTTTGTGATTTGTAGTAGTAATTTTTTTTGGGGGTCAATTGTAGTAGTGATTTTATTGTAGCTTAAATATGCAAACTTTATTTTTAAAAAAGGGAAAAATTGATGTTTAGTGTTCATACTGAAAATAGATGCAATGGTTCTCATACTTGGAGGCTGATTAATGTTTTGAACATTAAGAGTTTGAGTTCGGGATTCTACCATATTCTATTTAATTTATTGGGTTTGAAATATATTATTTTTTACTTATTCAGTGAATTTTTTAACGTGCATGCATGATCTAAGCCAAAGTTTCTAGGTTTGGATGAACCTGTAACTTACACACTACATTTGCCTTTGTTCATACTTCAAACTTAAAACATTGTCATTTTTTAAGGATGAGGGATTGTGTTTTTTGTTTCTTGGAGGGGGGAGGGTAGGAGATGATAGCATGATGGGTTGTGAGCTACTAGTTGAAGCATTGGAAGAATTTTTGAAGTGTCTCCTAAGTTAATTAAATCAAATCATTAACTTTAAAAGGTTTAACAAAATCTTGACATGTTGTGGTAGGTTATGAATCATCAAGATTTTTGCAAGTGTTCGCTTCAATATTCTAACTTTTAGTTTTCCTTCTTGTAAGGAGGTGATGGGGTTAGTAGTAGTTGTACGCATCACAAAAATATTGAAAGTGAAATTCTAAGATATCAGGCTACTTGTTTTTTGCCTTGTCACAGTTTTTTTCCTTGGTGGTATGAGGTACCGTTCAATAACATTGCGAAAATTTAAAGTGTGTCCTTAACATTGAAGACTATTTCTTTGTTCACATTTCCTTTTTGCCCTTTTGTAGTCTGGAGATAAAGCTAAAAGTGGTAAATATGATCGGTTATGTGTTTTAGTGTTTGTCAATGTAGGTTGCTTTACTTATATATGATCGAGCATGAAAACTCAAGTTCAAATTTTTTAATGAAGTATTGCTTGGTGCTACTATCTTGTTTAATATTGTATCCTTGAGATGCCTGAAACTTATAAGCTAGCGTTTGTATAGTTCACAACATTAGAAGGCTGAATTGAACAGTTCATGTTGAATGTTTGTTTGCAAACTTACTTTTGAGATGGATTATTAACTTTATCTAATGTGTTGATTGCTAGTGAAAAAGCCAAGAGAACAAGTTGCAGATGCAGAGGCATTGTTCGATCTCACCAAAACTTTGGCGGCTTCTGTTAGATTACATTCCACTGGTGTTACACCTTATATATTCATTTCCTCTTTGCTTGATGTTTTTGGGAGTCAAGGTTCAAAAGGTCGTTTTGTGAATGCTAATACACTTTGGAAACATATTGGGCTTGCTGTGTCACCAATTTTTAGGAATGCCGGAGGTTGCCTCACTATGTAAGCTTTCTTTTGTAACTTCTAATTCTTACAATGTGCTCACAGCTCTGTTGCATGAGACACTTGGGTTCTCATTCTTGTTTTCTTTAATACTTTTTCTGAAGGCTTGGACCCATGAACTGTGAAGTTAAGTGTCGGAAGGTTACACGTAGACCACGGACAAAGGTGCACTCACGTGCTTGTCCAAAGGAGGTATGTGTAACTATCTCATGACTTGTGTTTAAATGCAGCATTGTAGACATGTGCAGGCAAGAGTTAAGTAGGTTTTATGATATCGACACTAGAGTGCATTCAGAAAATTTCCTTACTTGATATGTTCCATTTTGGTTCTAAAAGGTGTTGTTTTGATGTTGCTCTGAAATTTGTTTATCATGTTCCTTTGGACGCTTTTGACCTGTAACACACAACTGAAGTCCATGCAAGGAAAATGCGAACTTAGTAGAAAAATGGAAGCTACCATCTTTATTTTTACTGTGAAAACTGAAGTTGATAAATCTTCTTACTGGATACTCTCTGCCCGCAAAAAGAAAGGCAACACGTATTCATAGCTGGACTCCATGATTTATACATGTAGATACTCGATATACTATGAGTATCTCCTAAAGCTCTCATGTGAAGAGCTTGTCGATATATATGGTAATACAGTAATGGAGCTGAAATAAGGCTGATACTTCTTGATTTTGCATTTCATTTAGCTTGTTGCTACTATGACATTCCAATGTGATGCAATAATCTGCTTTTGTCACAGCTTGAAGTTAACGCTGAGGAGAAAACAGATACAGACAAGAACATATCAACCATGTTTCAGATCCTAAGAAAGAAGAAGCGAGTTAGGCTTGAGAGTCTCATAATGAACAGAAAATCCTTTGCGCAAAGCATTGAGAATTTATTTGCACTATCTTTTCTAGTGAAAGATGGACGGGTTTTCATAGACGTGGATGAAAGTGGATCTCACTTTGTCTGTAAGATACTTTTCTGAATCTTCTTTTGAGACTTCCTTTTATATTTGTCCTTCTCTTTCTTGATTCCTCTAGGTCTATAGTGTGTTTCTCCTTTCTAATGTTTTTCCCTTCTCAGCTCCTAGGAATGGTCCTGCTGCCGGTGCAGTTAAGTCTGGTGAAGTTAAATACAGCCACTTTGTCTTCAGATTGGATTTTGCTGATTGGGGGGTAGGTAATTATATCTAAATCATAATTCTGTGTCCATATTAGGTACTTAGCGAGTAGGATCCTAGCATTTTCTATGACGTGCATTTGAAAGCTTCCAGATTGATTTCTTTGTTACTCGAGCAACTCTCGGTTTGACATTATGGCCAAATTGCATGTGCATGCAGCTGATGAAGAATGTGGTACCAGAAGGAGAAGAGCTGATGCCAAACAGGGACATATCGACGAATCCAGGCATTACTGAAGCTAAACCAGTTCCAGTCAATGATTCTCGACCAATATTGAATGTCACTTGGGTCAAGAAACTTTCAAGGAACCGTGGCAAGGTTTTACGTGAAGCTTCAGAAGTTGACGATTCCCCTGAAATTGGCGATGCAAACATTTGCAATGGCAGCCTGAAGAGGAAGTTGCTATGAGGTTGGAGATATCTGTATATACCAAATAGGCTATTTTGGTGTACATAAGAAATGCAGACCTCATTAATTTGCTTAGGATCAGTTTTAGCTGCCTTTTTCTCTGGTAAGGTAGAGTTAGTTAATGAGTGGTTTCTTTTGGATGTAAAGCTGCTGGATCCCAGGCTTTCATATCACAGGGACTGATCAATATTTCCTTGTTAAAAGTTCTTAAATGACAAGTGAGGCTTGCTCTTCCACCCATGACCGTTAGGTCCTTGGTTCGAGTCATTGGAGGGGAAGTGTGGAAACACTATAGATCCTCCTATTTTGGGAGGGGTTTAAAAAAAAATTAAAAAAAAAATCATTAACCCCTTCTAATCATAGTAGTATTTCTTTTGTTGTTTTGTTTTGAACTTTCTGCGATCTCTCGTTACTTTCTTTCCATTTTGTATGATAAAATTAATATTTGAGAAAATTGAAAATAATTGCACTTTTCATATGAAATTTTTAGTTCATATGGTTATTATTTCTTTAACAAGCATTTGAAAGTAGCTGCAAATAAAGGCCCCCAAAAAGCTGAATGCTAATTAGCTATTAAGTACTGAGAGGACCCAATAGCTTGAGCTCATTAGAAGAATATAGTTAAATTTTGCCTAAAATATGAAGTTACAATGACAAAAAAGTATGCACATGTTTTTTCTTTTCTTTTTGATAACCGAGAAATTACCATCGAAAAATCCCCAAAGGCCGACTGGTGCACGATTTGAAACTCAAGAGGACAATGGACTAATCCATAACCCCTTCTCCACTTAAATACTAGGCTTGTCGCGAGGCAGAGTTCAAATTCGTGACGGGCGCTAAATCCACATATCACAATGTACTACCACTGAACCAAAGACTTGGCGCAAACGTAAACACATATTCTCTGCTTAGAATGTGCCTACAGAAGTAGCAGCTAGGACATAATGCCAAGTTATCAACAAAAGAAAGGGATAATAAAGTTTTGTTTCAGCAAACATGGTTAGTGACCTAGTGAAAGAAGATTACTGGAAACTCATTACTTCTATTTACTCTATAAAATATCAATCATACAACAATAGATGATTTCGTGAAGGCCGCTGGCCTAGCCATTCTTGGCTCTGACCATAACAAGTTTTAAGAAAAACACAATGACTTGTACACAAATGCAAATTCACCTAGAAGGAATATCTTCTATTCCTCGCTCTTGGGAATGTTGAGGTCTTTAAATAAAGGACTGTCGATTCCCACACCCATTGCGTTCAAACCGTTATCAACGTATATAACAGCACCAGTAATCGCTGACGCCAGAGGCGATGCTAGGAATGCAGCCGTGTTTCCTACTTCATCTATACAAGAAGTTTTTCCAGAAAGCATATTAACAACAGTCGAGGCAGAGACAGCAAAGAAAACATTTTTAGTAAGAAATAACTTCTGCGGATGATTTACCTGCTGATAATTCTTTCTGTAGAGGTGCATTAGCTATGGAGTAGTCAATCATCATATCTATGAAACCAATTGCTTTTGCGGCTCGACTTCTTAATGGGCCTGGATAGAGATATGTTTCTCTAGTCAATAAAAGAATATGCATGAAAGGAACATTACGTAAAGAAATGAGTTGGAACAAAAAGCTGGAGTAGTGGTTGCTTCGCTTCTTAGTAGACTTCCGAGGTTATTCTATAACTTGGTTGAGGTGTTATCATATAGAGAAAATCATAATCCGAAAGACAATAAATGGACACATACCGGCAGATATCGTATTCACCCTAACTTTCTTTTTTCTTCCGGCCTCAAAAGCAAGCACCTACATCATTAGCATGACTCCTCTCAATGATAAGATGCAATAAAATTTGGATGGATATTAGATATTCAAGGGGAGAAAACCATATAGTTTCTCCTCTTCTCTTTCTTTTCCCGCCAGGTAGAGAATATAGAACAACTCACTCGGGTATCGCTCTCGAGTGCTGCTTTGGCAGAACTCATTCCCCCTCCATATCTGCGAATGACATATTTCAAACCAATGACTCCTCTAGGACAAATTAAAATTTTAAAACAATAAAGCAAGAAGAGGGGAAGAATAGTGTGTACCCTGGAATGATCCTCTCAGACGCAATATAGGTAAGAGAAATTGAGGAACCACCTGTTATAAAACCATCATTTATTTCAAAAGGAACATTTTGGGGAAGTACATAAATGTATAGATGGACAAACAAGGAGCAAGAAACGGAAGGAAATCATAAATGAAATGGCAAACTAAAATACATGCCTGGGTTCATAATTGGAAGGAAATGCTTTAGTAAAGACACATAGGAATAACTTGATGCTGATATTGCCGCAAGGTATCCTTTCCTCGATGTCTCTAGAAGAGGTTTAGTCACCTAATGGTTGAATGATTTCATGAGAAAGATCACTGAAGAAGCAGTGTTTACAATTTCAAAAAGTGCTATACCTCCGGCCCATTGGCAAGTGAATGTACAAGAATGTCGATGCTGCCAAAATCCTCCTTAACAGATTCTGCAACTTCCTATAAACAAGAGAAATATGGCAACTGAATTATACAAACTTTAGAGGACATAACAATTAATAACAGGAAGATGAAGATGTCCTGATACTAGCCTAAAATGATTACCAGCACAAACATGAAACTAACAGATACAGAGATAAGAAAAACAGATATTTTAATTTTGTTCAAGGCATGTATTAATAATAACCACGGTAGTTATGCTGATTGAATGTCCAAATCTAGTTCTTAAGATAGCCGAGCCAAAGCAACAAGAGCTACTCATTTTGTTCGGCATGCACAAAGAAGTGCGAATGATGAGAACTACATACCGAAACTGTCCACTTAGAAGAACCAGCATAACGCTTATTTGCTTTTATCTGCAAGGTAAGAATAAAAACAGTTTTAGGGAGATGCAATTGAAACACTACAAGAAAATTTCATGTAACCAATGCTTTGACATTACATCTTCGGGTACATCCTCAAGACTGTCAAAAACAGCATCCAGTGGGTATACTTTTGTAATCTCCATCAAAGAGCCATCTGGCAAACTGACAAAGATGTATTTAGCGGGAGGTTAGTTATACAGCCTATTTGTTGCAGTGGTACAAAATAATCACAAGTATAGACTCTAACACGCGTGATTCATCAAACTTCCCACGTCGCAGACTTGTTTCGAAAATGTTTAAGGCCTGTTTAAAGAAAAGCAAAAACATCAAAATGTTTGAATATATATATATATATATATATATATATATATATATATATATATATATGGAGATTTCAAGCTAAAATAAAAAATGACATTGTAAATTTCACTCACTGGAACCCAGGTTCCAACTAGAAT
>MCJB01038215.1:74553-124587 GCA_002018475.1 Nicotiana obtusifolia
TAATCAAACAAATAAATATAAAGACATGAACAAGAAATCCTAATTCTTGAAGATTTTGGGTGAAGAGAATTAATTAAAAATCAAGTTTATCTTTTATAAAGTTTTAAGAGGTAAATTCTAGAATTCTGTTGAGCAACAAACTCCTAATAAAACTCTTTTTATTCTACTATTTCGGAAATACTTGGTAGACTAATAAATTTGAATATTTCTTCCTTTAACGGTGAAAAAAAATCAAACAAATTCAAAATATATATTTCACTAAACTTGGTAATATTCAATAGAGAAACATTATTATAAATCCAAAGTTTTTAGTAGAATACCTAAATTGTTTAGAATTTGATATTAATAAATTTATTTAATTCATGTTTAATTAGAATTTATATTCAAAATTATAAAAATAAGTTTTCCAGTTTCTAGTTAAGATAGTTTTTAATTAATATTATAAACATGAATGCAGAGAATTGTGAGAAAAATTGTCAAGAGCATTCAAGAGTTTCAAATATTTCAAATCGAATATTTTCTTTAATGTTATATAATTCAATAGTATAATGGATTCGGTCGAACGTATAACTTATATGTTATCCCCTATCTCTAGTATAATTTATGTTACTATTTAATCTATGGTATTAAATTCTTCACACTATCAAAGCATTTTTATTAATGTAACATGTTATTTATCATCTTTCGAAAATCACCAATCCATATTTATTAGTTATAGAAAGTTAATTATTTCAAAAATAGAAAAGAAAGAAACTGCCTATTTTAACGGCTAATTTTACTGGACAATTCTAGATAAAGTAATCTACTTATATTGAGTCAACTATTCTTTTACATACATGTGTGATGTGTCAAAAGATTATGTATCAAATCTTATATTGACTAATATATAAGTGCAAACACGATTTCGACTAATTATACTATAATAATATAATTAAGGTCGTTTTGAAATTTAAAATTTGATAATAATATAATTAAGGTCGTTTGAAATTTAAATTTTGATAAGGACAAGTCCATATTATACTGTGGAAATTCGATGACTTATCAAATCATTCTTAAGAGTCCTTTTCAAAATGGAGTCATCTTACGATAAGGCAGATACTTAAGTTGTTCCCCACTCATACCAAACTCAATTTCTGTGCACTATTTATGAGGAAAACTGTCTTCCACTTTTTGTCATCCTACTATTTTTCATTTTTATTTTTATTTCTCATTTGATGCCGGTGCCGGTACTCGTAGTAAGATCCGACTAATTCAAATTCGCTTCTCGTAATTAAGACGAATTAAATAAAAACGCTCTATACCAAGGTTCTTTTCATTCATAGGACTTAAATTCGAAATTTTTAATTAAGAACGAATATATCATCCCACCAAAGCCCTTGGTCTTGTCATCTTCTTGACTATAGGAAAATTTTAAGTTTTACCAAAAAAAAATTCGTTTAATTTTAGGTCAAAGGTTTTTATTCTCTCTATTTATTTTTACCTGTCCATTTTGACTTTACACACCCCTTAACAGACAATAAATAAAATAATAATTTTACTAAATCACCTCTAATTATAATATGTTGAGAAACGAATTTGAAATGATCAATAGTACTTAATAATAAGGATAAAATAGGTATAAAACAATGAATTATCTCTTGATATTTCAAACTGGACAAGTAAAAATGGACATCTTGTTTAGTATAGTGGACAAGATCAAGCTTCAGAAGACTTATAAAGAGGAATCTTATAAGTCACAGCTGATAGGCTTGTTTAGTTTCTTTTCATTTTGATTTTGGTGTAATAAGGAGTTCAGCAAGCAACAACAGCAACAGCAGCAGTGAAATCACAGCTTCTCGGTAGTCCCAGCTACCAAAACTCCCAGAAACTACACTGACCTGATTTCTCTATAGCCAAGGATATGTAGGCAACCTCCGAAGCAAGGTTCGGTCAAACTTTTTCAAAATGCTTCCAAATGTAGTGTCCAACGGGCAAAAATTTCTCGTAATTGCTCACTTTATCTTTGCCCGAAATTTTTGTTCATGTTCTCGAGCAAAGAGGGATAGCTGTGAGCATGTGATTTTTGCCCTACAAAAAATACTCTTACAAAATCCACAAAAATAAATTTTTCTGATTGTTTTTAATTTTTATAAAATTTTAGGAATTTCTTTTAATTGTTTATTCGCATTTAGTTGTATTTTTGTGCATATTTTAAAATCATAAAAAACACCATAAAAATGTTTAATTCTTCATTGGGTTGCATCTTAGATTTTAATTGTATGTTTAGGATTTAATCACATATTAATTGTATAGTTAATAATTAAAAATCATAAAAATTAAATTACATTAGTTTATTTCTTTGGCATGTTGGTAATTAATTAGTTCAATTTTAATTTATATTAGTTCAATTGCTAGTTAGATCATTTTCACAAAATAGTTTCAATAAGTTTTAATTTGGTTAAGTTTGAAAAATTAAATAAAGAGTAACGGGGGTTGTTCTCTTTAGGTCTTGAAATTGGGCCAGCTTCAGGTTAATAGAATTTCTTACCCGGTCTTTTGTGATCGCGGACCATAAGTAGAGTCAATTTCCTCGATTTGAGATTTTAAAATAAACCGGTGACTTGGGACACCATCATAATTTTACCAAGTGGCGACTCTGAATTAAATAAATAATCTCATTTCAAATAATATCACTTTAATTGGAAAAACTCCCGATTCTTCGAAAAAGGGAGGTGTGAGAGTTACATGTAAAATTATTATTAACCCGCAACCTGGTATTTGCGAGGTAAGTTGCTCAATAATTAAATTTAGAGCATAATTTTTAAATTTTCTATTCAAGAAGTTCATCTTGATAAGATGGTTTATACCGAGAGTTAATTTAGCAATATAATTTATTGAGTGCCTCCACTTAATAGTTAAATTACTGCTCTGAGAACAAAGTTATATATATGAGTTTGATATACATTACATACGAAAGTATATTACATTCTCCCCTGACAAATTGTTTAGGGTCATGAACCAAATAATTCTATTTTATTATTATTCATATGCGGTGTATATTTTGATTAACACCATAACACACAAAATTGATCAAACAAGTTAGTTTTTCTAACATGAGGGGGATAGAGGATAAATATTTGAGAAAAAGTTATGGAATGAATTATCATTTTTACATCTAGATCCTCGAATAAGATAATATGAACTTGAAGTTCATAAAAAGATAATTCATCTGAAATATGTTGCAAAGCATGCCAGACGTATTTGCTGACCCAAAGAAAGTAACTATGTTCTCACTGTAATGCTCCTATTAGAATAAATCCTAGAAGGACAAAGTCTTTGGTATGCTTAAAACGTATAGACAAATCGGTCTTGATAAAGAAGATAAGCAAATGATCAAAATGATCATAATAAGGAGGCAAGTGATCTAGAAGATCACATGATATAATGCTTCATAAAATCTCAGGAGAGGTTCAGTTACTTGAAAATGTAAATAAAGAGATTTCTATGTCATGTCTTCATGAAAAAAATTGGTTGGAACCGATATAAAATGTTCGTCGATTACATTTATGATAACACTAAATATATACGAGGATCTTAAGTCTGAAGAAAAAATTCAAATAGAATTGATTCCATATGAAAGACATGAAGTTTTGGACCCACAGTTCAAACACTTGAAAGTATAAAGTCAATAGAGTGTGCAAACACTTTTATCTATCTTATATGTCTAGCATGGCAGGAAAACTTGATATGCATCTAAAGTCCATTCATATAGTTTACATGACTTAACTTATATGACAATCCTTGAAAGATTTAAATTGCTTAAAGCATATAGAATTCTTGGTCATGAAGTACTACATCCTAAGTGTAATTTGTGCATATATGCATCTTGCTATAACTATAAGCATGATAATATGATAGCGAGAATCCCTATAGATATACTGAAAAGACCATTCCACGGCATTATATGAAGATATTATATATATATATATCAAAAATAATGATTTCAAGGTGCAACATATTCATTCAAGTTAATATGGCTGGGTTGTTTATCAAATCTCTACCAACGATATTTTGAAATGCCGCACAAGATTGAAATGCGAAGGCTCAAAGATGTGAATTGATTGTCTCATTAGGAGGGAGTTAATACACTTTGTGCTCTTTTTTTCCTTATAAGGTTTTGTCCCACTGGGTTTTCCTTGCAAGGTTTTGACGAGGCACCCAAAAGATGTATTTCTAAACATGTGTACTCTTTTTTCATCTCTAAAATTTTTTCCCACTGGATTTTATTTTAGTAACGAGGCACATTATCTGTTGAATAGACATTCAAGGGCGAGTGTTATAAATAGAATTGTATTTAAGGTGAATGTCTATATTTTGGAGAGGTTCTAGGGTTTGTTACTTGGTGGCTAAGTCACTTTTTCCCTATAAATAGATAGTTTCTATTCTATTGTAATTAATCCTAAATCAATAAGAATCCTCTATCTCTACTTTTCTCTGCAATACTCTTGAACTTCTTTTATTATTTTATAACACAACTGATTTAATTTGTGGAAACTGAATAAATTCTTAGTTGTGAATTTTAGCATTTTGTTAATAGTATCTAAGTATTTAAACTGGGTGAGAAAGAGGTGCCTTAAACTAAAAGAAAGTATGAAGAAATTTGATTGAGATGAATTTTGAAGAGGTTTTCGATATTTTCTTGATTATGAAAATATAATAAATTTTTACCTTATATAGTTTATCTCTCATTGCCAAGACGAATTAACTAAAGAAAAGAATCCTCACCTTCAAGCTAAGATATCGATCTAAGTTGCTTATTTGACTATATAATGCAATTTTTAATTGTGTAAAGAGTGTTAGTGAAAACTAATATACTCTGCTGACGACGGAACACATCGTCAATTAACTGTTGGGAATAAACTCTCTACAGAAATAATATTCACAGTAATAAAAGCGGAATAATAATGAAGCACCGAGATACGGTAATTAGTAAGAATAAAAGAGTGACAACGACACCAAGATTTTTACGTGGAAAAACCCTTTTGAATAAGGGAAAAAATCACAGCCCGAGACGAGCAACTGATATCACTATAGCAAGGAATTTTCCACTTTGTAGATCCGAGTAAAATACTCCAAAGACCACAACAACGCTCAAAAGAAATAACCCTCTTTTGATATTCTCACCTCACTACAATATCGCTCACTCTCTATTTTTTCCTCAAAGACTTGTCTGTGTAACCTCACTCTTTCTTTCTCTCTTTGTTGGTGTGTAGAAATGAGAGTTGAAGCTCTCCTTTTATAGCCAATGCCTCACTCTCTAAAGCCTATTATATTTGACAATTTACACACACTTCTCCTCCTTTTTCTTCAATGTTGACAAAGTTGGCTACCAACCAAAGAAATTCAAGAAAGCACATGCCTATTATTTTGACTTTTGAATGAGATAGAACTTATCATTAACGGGTCCTCGCCTTAGACTTAGTTGGAAAAGTGGATGTTCAGCATGTCTCTTGCTTGCGAACTTCTTTAGTAGCTTCTCCCTTTAAATAAAAATAATTATTCAAATAGAAGGTACAAAAACATTATTTATTTTTGTGCAAGGACATATATTCTTGTGGCAGCAACATATTTTCCAAAAGTATATGTTGTCATATCAAACAAAAGCAGTAAAACTCATTGGTTCTTGTCAACGAGGATTAATTGGATTAGGATCCTGACTTTAACAACACAGTTTGGACAATTTCTAAAGTCAATTAAACCATCTTTGGAGAATTAGGTCATGGTCGGACATCTTTGTCCGAAAATGTTAAAAGATAGTAATTGATCGGAAAAGGTGTTGTTCACGATGGTAAGCGAGAGATTTTCTCGTAGAAAATGACGATTTTTTCAGAAAAACAAACTCATTCAAATTTTTTTTCTTAAAGAAGTTTCGCTCCAAAAGCTCATGTTTCCTTACTCGTCTTTTTAAAGTCGTCATATTCTAAATTTTCTTTTCGTGTACCGAAAAAAAAACCTTTTTCTAATTACCAAATCATTTAAACTCAAACAGACAGCTTGGTATATTTTGATTAACATCATTTTGGATAGAGTTTCGCAAATTTGGCAATAATATTACAAAGACTTAATTAAATATAATATATTAGGGGCATATGCAAAACTTTCGTAAGCACTATCGTATTTATATAAATAAAAAATAAATAAGTATTATTTAACATAATTTTCTCACAAGTTGAAAGCCTTTGGTTCAATGGTTTAATTGAATACAATATATTGCAAAGGACGGTATTGTTTCACTTTTTCGTAGCTTCAAAATTTTAATAAAAATGCTTGTTCAAAGATGTTCAAAAAATAGTATGTCATTATTATATGTTTTCTTGTTCAAAGATGTTCAAAAAATAGAATGTCATTATTATATGTTTCTTTATTTTTACAGAATATCAGCATAAATATTTAATATTTTTTTCGGCGAAGCGGTATCGGATGACACCGCGCTTCTACAGTGTACGTATGCCCCTACATATCTAGTCTATCTATATATATACAACAAACCTACATTGATGAAAATATCATTATCCATAATCTAATAGAACTAACTAAATTGAATTTGTAGTTGGCGCCCAATAATTTCTATGGAGGTGTAAGAGCATATATTTATCCCCATAAAATTCCTTAAATATGGATTATTCTTCAAAAATTAGAAGTATATGACTATTTTCTTTCCATAGTGTAATGTGGAGTGTATAAATGGTTATTCATGCAAATTTTGTTGCTAGGGGTGTAAATAAATTGGGCTAAATTTGAGCAGATTAAAAAAGTTGAATTAATAACCCTATTTGTGATGTCATATGCGCCTTTACTTTAGGATTTCAGCTATTGTATGCAGACGCAGAATAACAATTATTCACTATAAAAATTAATTTTTTTTTAAAAGCAATTTTTTAAATTATAAATTATATTTTATCTTTTTATAATAGCTTTTTACCGATAACAACAACAACCATATTTACAGCAGAACGCTCTTTGTAAAATTATCCCCTATACAGCCATATAGAATCTTTAAGATTACTAATAATAATTCTAAAAATATGCACACAATCTTTTCCATTAAACAAAGTTTCCTATCTTGCATAAGATATAAGATTTGAAGATTTACACGTGAAATTTTTTCCACTGGACAAATCTTAAAAAAATATTTAGATAAAAACTTTAATTGTTAAGTTCTTATATTGTCTTCAAGGGAAAGCTATAGGATACCTTTGGTAAAAATTTGGATATGAATCTTCGCCAATTCACGTGTTATATCACAAGTAAAAGAATAAAATCTACGAAACAAGTTACAATTACAAAATTCTCCAATGTATTAATTATGAATTTATTAATAATGTATTAATTTTTTCAATATTTAACTAGTGAAATATACATATCTTTTAAGTTTCAAATTTGAATAATTTTTTTAATCTTTTATACGTAACATTAAAAATGAAAAATAATTAATAATTTTTATTTATAACAGTTAAAAACTATCTGAACGTCAAATACATAAAATTTAAAAATATCGGAACAAACTAGACTGTGATTCGATGTCACGTGTGGATTGTCTCATTAAGAATGAGAAAGAAACGAATGATAGTAATGGCATATACTGTGTTTCTTATTTCACAGCATGTTTCGATTTTTCTTTCATATTTTATGTGATTATGACATATACATCGTTTACCAAACTAAAATTCTTATAGTGGAATAACACCCAAAAATATTTCACGCAATATTTCGTTGGCGGTTGGATATAATAATTGTAAAAATTTCAGGAAAAAATAATTTTTTTAAGTGAAAAAAATTTAAAAAATTAGAGTTGTGTTTGGACATGAATACAATTTGGAGCATTTTTTGAATTTTTGTTAGTAATTTGAAGTGAAAAATTTGAAAAATAATTTTTTGGAGTTTTTTAAATTTCCGAAAGTTTTGAAATTCAACTTCAAGTGAGATTTAAAATTTTCATGGACAAACTTGATTCCGAAAAAAAAAGTAAAAAATTTTTGAAAAAAAACAAACAATTTTGTATGGGCAAACGGGCCCTTAATTTGTCCTTTTATTTTCTTTTGGATTAAGTATATACGTAATTAATCTAGATATAAGCACTGAAATATTTAACAATTTTT
Source organism: Nicotiana obtusifolia (assembly GCA_002018475.1). Taxonomy (NCBI): domain Eukaryota; kingdom Viridiplantae; phylum Streptophyta; class Magnoliopsida; order Solanales; family Solanaceae; genus Nicotiana; species Nicotiana obtusifolia. Next base: position 82,692 of record MCJB01038215.1, read on the forward strand.
AGGACAAAGATGACATTAATTGTTATTTTCTCCTCGAGCAGGTAATATTTTTGTAGTTTTAAAAAAAAAATCAAAATAAGACACACCCAATTATGAGTTGTTTAAGGTAGCATCTATTTGGTTTTTCATGTGGAAAATGAGTGTAAATGAATGGTGCCAAGAACATGTCATAATCAAAATCTTGGTGACATTATATTCTTCCTCCCCTTGCTTCTTTCACTATTCACCTGGTGTTATCTATTTAGATTGGTCCGAATGACCCCTTCTCGTAACGAGAATGTATATAATCCTATTTCGGCCTGGTCCGATATGGAATGAACTTATAATCATGGAATCGACTCGATCATCAGATTATAAGTTCATAACCCTAGCCCATTCCCATTTTGGACGGAACAGATCTACTAATTCTTTGATTCCAGTTAGTAAGAGCGATCTTGAACTAAGAAATAGACCTTAGAAGCTAAAAAAGGCTATCCTGAACAATTGCAATAATCGGGTTCATTGATATTCTTGGTATAGTAGATGCTATTACACATATAATCATACTCAATTCGATGGAATTGTTTGATCTTAAAGGGGAGGTTTCAGGATTTAAATTTAATTCGACATGCAAGATTTTTAATATTAAATTTATTGTATTTTAAAAATTATGATTTCAGATCTAAGATTATTGAATATTTAAGAATTTTCACATAATCCACTAAAGAAAAAAATTTCTTTCATTCAACATTCTTTTCACTTTTTTCGTAATCAGTATTTTATCATAAATAAATTAATTTTCACTTGAAGTTGAATTTCGGGATTTTTTCAAAATTTAAAAAAATTTAAAAAATTATTTTTTAAAATTTTTACTTCAAAGCACTCACAAAAATTCAAAAATAGCTCCAAATTATATTCATGTCCAAACACAATATTAATTTTTAAATACCATTTTTAACTTAAATATTTTTTATTTTTTTCCCGAAAATTTATAATTTTATGTCCATATACCCACTAAAAATACTGAATTCGGATGAACTTATTGAATTAGTGTTACATCATTCCCTGCGTGTGCCAGCAAGAAAGTTTATACCTCATTATGGAATTAAGAATTTATTTCAGCCGCCAGGAAAATTGTGTTGGTGTACAGTAATAAAACTTGTCCATATATTCAACTAGCCAAATGCTCAAGAATTGTTATGAATATTCATCCACATATATCATTTTGTACTACAGCTTACAAACAGAAAAAATAGAAGTGGGTAACACTATGCAAAACTTGTGTATTTTGAGACTCTCAATTGGAGCAAGTGTACGCGGTCATTCTCAGGGATGTTATTTAGAGATTAGTCAGTACTTATTTTGTTCTGAAATTTTAAACTAAAAATCTTTATTTCAAGATAATTCATGATATTTTTTTTGAGATTTGAACTAAAAAATAAAAATTCAAGACGCACTGACTAAATTTTAAATAGCGGCCTTTTAAAGTGACTACATGGTGTCATTTCTACCTTGTCGAGTGTTTCCTCCCCCATGAGCAGTGATAATAAGATATGATAGACAAATTGATAATGTTGTAGTTGTTATTGATTCGAAAAGAAAATCAAAATGAAACTCAATCGTTTTTATTGTGTGTGTAATTACTCGGGAGCTGAAAAAATTTAAATTTTATTAAAATAATTTCATCAGCTCCCGAGGACGAATAGAATCATAGGTTCGTGAGTTCAACCAAACTCAATACTTAAGTAAAGGTTAAATTTAGTGTTTTAAAAGGCTTTCTTGAAACTCGACTCGAGATTCGCTCCAAGGTGGGATACTATGCTCATGTGTGGGATTAGTTTTGAAGCCTAATATACTTAAAATATATTTGGCCATTGCATTTCCAACAATTAGGATGGTTATAAATATCCCCATTATAGCCGTTTTCTTCTTTAGAAATTTAAAATATCTCTCTCCCTCTAGTTTTTTTTTTTTTTTTTTTTTTTTTTTTTTTAAATTAGTGTTTCTTGTTCTCCCCAACGACTCTATAATCTTGATTAACAGAAGATAAAATTTAAAGAGTGGCCTGAAAGAAAGGCCACGCGGTGCAAATAATTCAAATGCCAGTAAACTAATTTAAGAATTAACCTAAATAGTCGTCCATTTAACCGGTTAAATAAAAATTAGCTAGTATATATATATATATATAATCTATGTATACTTAATAAAGGTATCTTTACCCAAATAGCTGTCCGTATTAATTGTTTACTTGTTCTAGTCATATACATAAATTGTACATTAATTATACATAATTACACAGATGTAATACATATATTATGCATATATTATATATTCACCTGCTATTTTTAGTTTAAATGGTAAGATAGGCGGCTATTTGGATTAATTCTTCAAAAATTAAATAATGAATCAGAACGGCTGTTTATATAAAGAATATACCCTCTGAAATGGGTTGGACACTGAGGGTCAATTGATTGGGAACTTTACGTAACTGTCACTGTTTAAAAAAATATAATAAATTTTTAGCATGAAATTTAATTACAAGTGTGACAGAAAAATATTTATATTTGTAGCACACAGTTTCATTAAAATAGGAATATTAATTATTAATCCCTAAATATAAGCAATTTGAATAGAAAGTCAATAATTCTTTGTACAAAAATCATATATTTTTTTGCTCTCTTTATCTATTAGCTTTCATTCTTTTTCTTCATCTTCTTAATTTTGTTTTTTGCCGAAGCCAATATATTTTCTAAATTTGCTCCATTCGTTTTCTTTTTAATTATCTTTCTTAAATTTTTCTCTTCCTTCTTTCTTCCTTTCTTAACATAAAAATCTTACTTCGATAATAATATATGTTAATATATACAAAACATATATAAAAAATATTCATTGAATTAACACATGTAAAATATACATAAAAAATACATCTTCAATTAAGATGACACTTAGACATGTGAAATATACATAAAAAAAATATATCTTAAATTTAATTAAGATGGCATACAAATATACAATATATATATATATATATATATATATATATATATATATATATATCCTGAATTAAAATGGCACTTGACATATAAAATATATTTAAAATTTATATTAAAAATACATCTTAAAATAAGATGGCACTTCACAAATAAATATACACAAATTATATACATAAAATACATATTTGAATTAAAGTGATACTTGATATACAAAGTATAAAAGACGTATAGATCAATACATCTTGAATTTAGGTGGCATTCATATATGCATCAAATTTTCGAAAATAGAGTGAAGAAAATAAATGTTGGAAAGAAAAAATAAAAATCAATAAAAAAAAAATACTTCTCGTGATTAGTGAGTCAGTTAAGTTATTAAACCCGACGCTGTTAAACCCTTGGCCAAGCTGATCGCTGAGCCAGCAAAGAGCATGCCTCGATTTGATGCATTCCTAATCAAGTTTGGGAAGGTAACTTTATATAATTAATTATTTATTTCCTAAAATCACAATACTCTGTGATAGCATAAAAATTCAAAAAGGACAAATACCCAAAAGTAGATAATTTTTTCTAATGCTTAATGAATAATAGAAAAAAGAATTATTATCTTATTTTACCCCTTTCGAAATGAATACTAGTATTTACATACATACAATTCTAAAAAAGAAGAAGAAAGAAATACATTAGGGGACAAAATTGTTAAAAAAGAAGGACAGGGTGTAACGGGAAAATTATGTATATTGGGTCGTTCGGTAGGCTGTATGAAGTAAAATAATTTATGTATAAAAATTTAATCCGTCCAATATAATATTTGATTGTTCAATTTAATTTGTGTATACCTAGTGCATGGATTACTTATACTTCATAAGAGGACTTAGCTAATACCAAGAAAACTAAGGGATTAGTTATACCAGATTTAAATACCTGGATAAGACCCTAATACAATGAATCAAAACTTGATAAAAAATAATCCCAATACTACAATTCCTGCATTACTGATACCTGCAATACTAATTCCTGTATTATTAATTCCTGTCAGGGGCGGATCCACGTTCCGAGTACTGGGTGCTGAAGCACCCGTTAATCCTGACGCAAACTCTGTATAATTATATAGAAAATACAGGTAATTCTGTTATAAAGAACTAGGATACACCTATTAAACAAAAAATCTTGTCGGTGCTTTGGTTAAGAGGTGAGAATAGAGTGTATAAATATGAAGTGGTCAAGTGATCGATTCTTGTATCAATTAATTTTTTAATATAGCCAAAAAGTAAGCACCCACGACCTTAAAATCCTGGATCCGCCACTGATCCCTGTATATTCTTGTCTGAATTAATTTTTTTATATAGCCAGAGAGTGAGCACCCACGACCTTAAAATCCTGGATCCGCCACTGATCCCTGTATATTCTTGTATGAATCAATTTTTTTATATAGCCAAAGAGTGAGGACCCACGACCTTAAAATACTGAATCCGCCACTGATCCGTGTATTACTTGTGTCGGTACCAAACTACCAAGGGTGCAAAATGCAAAACAATGTTGGACTTGGCTAAAAGTACAGATTCTAACAAAACGCTGCTGGTGACTTCAGTTCTTCCATCTAAACCCTTCTCAGGTACATCTCTCTCTCTTCTGTTTTTGATCAAGATCCAATTTTTTATCAGTTTGCAGTGCTTATAAAGCTTGTGTTGACTAATTTGATTGAATTTTTTCATGGGTGTCTTCAAAAATTCAATTATTATCATCTATAAAGCTTGTGGTGACTAATTTAATTGAACTTTATTCTGGGTGTTTTCAAGATTCAATTTTTATCTATTTCTTTGGTTGTTTGAATTTTCTTATATCTAACAAATGCACCAGCCCAATTGAGAAAAGGAACAATCTTTGGTCTACCCAAGTCAAGAAAATCAATTAATTAGTCATGGAAAATTCTGAGATTTTGCAGCCACAACAAGTTATTCTCATGAATCAACTTGATAAGCCAATCTGTGCTTAAAACTAAAACAACTTCAGTTAAAGGGCTTAAAGATGACCACATCTCTGTGCTTGTTTTCTTCCTTTAGATCATCCAAAATCTCTTTTTTTAGCTCTTCTTTCAGCTCTTTTCGCAAATCAGACTTCACCTCATTTTTCACTTTAGGCTCCAACTTACCGATTGCTTCTTGAACCTTAGTTTCCACTTTTTCATCGATAGCAATCAACATCAAGTTTAGAAGTGTTAGATACCTCAAAAGAGCCAAATTGAATATAAGTCAAACGATGCTCCAAAATGTCATTTCGCGTATACCGACCTCCAAACGGATCGAAACTAGCCAAAAGCAACTCAAATACATCAAATAATGTCAAATGAAACAAACTCAATCGATAAAGTTCGAATCTCTAATCAAAAGCCCAAAATCAATCCTAAAAGTCAAACCCGGGTCTGCACCTCGGAATTCAACAAAACTCACAAAATCCGACAACCCATTCAATTACGAGTCCAACCATACTAGTTTCATTCAAATCCAACTCCAAATCAGTGTTCAAAACTCAAGAATTTGCTGTATGAAACTTTAGTCAAAACTCCCAATTTCTCTTTAAAATTCATAATCCAATTGCCAAAAATGAAGATAGATTCGAGAAAATATAACCAAAATCAAGTGTAGAACACTTACCCCAATCCATGTAATGAAAATTGCTTCAAAAGTCGCCTCAATCCGAGTCCCAAATCTCAAAATATGATAAAAGAACCAAAACCTCAATATATAGTTTCTGCCCAGTAGTTTCGCATTTGCGAAAAAACTTCCGCTTCTACGGAATCGCATGTGTGACCCAACCTTTGCTTCTGCGAACAGGCCCGAATTCAGCAGCCCCCGCTTCTGCGATCATCACTTCGCTTCTGCGCCCAAATACCGCACCTGCGGACTTTGCTCCCAAACCAAGACTCCGCTTTTACGCCAAAAATCACGCTTCTGCGCACACGCAGGTATGCTTCCTCCTCCGCTTCTATGGTGGTTCCATAACCTAGCCTGCTTCGCAGATGCGCCATTCCTTTGCTTCAACGGCCACCGCACCTGCAAAAAATCAATCGCAGGTGCGCAACACGAGAACTAGCTCCTCTTGAGCAATTTAGCATGAAACGAAAATGATCCGAACCTCATCCGAAACTCATCCGGGCCACTGGGGATCTCGTCCAAGTATACAACAAGTCTCATAACACGGACCTACCCGAGGCCTCAAATCACGGATAACAACATCGAAACGATGAATCACACCTCAATTCGAACTTAAATGAACTTTGAGCTTTCAACTTCTAAAACTTGCGCCAAAACATATCAAATCAACCCCGAATGAAATCAAATTTTGCACACAAGTCCTAAATGATATAACGAAGCTATTCCAATTCCTGGTACCACGATTTGTATATGATATCCACAAAGTCAATTCTCGGTCAAACTTATGAACTTTTCAATTCTTCAAATTTTCACTTTTCGCCAATTAGTGCCGAATCCTTCTAGAAATATCCAAATGCAATCCGGCCATATGCCCGAGCCCAAAGTCACCATTCGGACCTAACGGAACATCACAAGTCCGTTCCAGGTTCAAATTCACAAAAGTCACTTAGTCAACTCTTCCAACTTGAAGCTTCAAACATGATATTCATTCTTCCAGATCACTTCCGGATCACTTGAAAAACCAAGACAGATGATTCACACAAGTCATAATACATCATATGAAGCTACTTAGGATTTCAAATAGCAGGAAGGGCAAACACAAAACTATCGATCGGGTTGTTACACTTACTTGTACCCCTAGTTGTCATTTATTGAATTGTCTTGCTGTTTAGTATTCATAATAATGGATTCTTGATTTGAGACGAGATTTCCTTTCTGTTTCTTCTTCATATCCATTACTCGTAGAGAACTCTTGTGATTAAGCTGTAAAATTAAATGCACTTATTGATTTGTTCATACTCTAACGGTGGGATCGGGTTGCGCGTCGCAATAGGTGGAATAAGGATGGATTTGATATGGCGAAATAATGGGAATTTATATTGATACAGTGGGATCGGGTTGCGCACCGCAATAGGTGGAATAAGGATGGATTTGATATGGCGAAATAATGGGAATTTATATTGATACAGTGGGATCGGGTTGCGCACCGCAATAGGTGAAATAAGGGTAGATTGATACAGTGAAATAAGAGTGAATTATGATATTGATTCTGATTATATGGTGGGATTGGGTTGAGTGCCATAACATATATTTATTTATTATTTTTGATATTATTATAGTGGAATAAGGAAGGATTGTGTTGTACGGTGGGATTGGGTTACGCACCGCAGCAGTCTATGTGTTTTTATTTCCTTATCGTGTTGTGTTGGCTTGGGTATTTTCATACGAGACTCTGAGGATTGGTATTTCTGGCATTTATTGGTTTTCTTTCAGAGGTTGAGTTATTTTCATGTATTAACTGCTTTAATTCGTTCATGCATTTTCCTTCCTGCCATTATTGTTATACTGCGTACAGGTTATTGTAAGTGATTGCCTTAGCCTCGTCACTACTTCATCGAGGTTAGGCGCGACACTTGCAGAGTACATGGGGTCGGTTGTACTCATAGTACGCTCTGCACTGCTTGTGCAGATTTTGGAGTCGGTCCCAGCGACGATTCATAGATGGCTCGGTTCAGCGATTGAGTGGAGACTTGGGGTACAACTGCTCGGCGTAGCTTGTGCACTTGTGACACTAGATCCAGGGTTGTAGTAGATATCTCAGTTGATATCGTTTTTCTGCTTCTTATCTTAGATTTATTGCATTTATTTCAGCTTCTTTATCATCATTTAATCTGAACTGTTAGAAATGGATAAATTATTCTAAAATTGACTTGCCTAGCAAGTGAAATATTAGGCGCCATCACGGTCCCGATGGTGGGATTTCCGAGTCGTGACATATAATCTCTATAAATTATAGGAGGATGAACACCAATCTAGGCTTACATGTATTGTTGGTTTAACTCACCAAATGGTTGCTTAATCAACCTCAATAGTGAATTTTTTTTCATTTGAATCAAAGATTCCATCACTGTATCCTTCTAATACAGTGAAAAATTCACATACACAATACTATCTCATAGAATTTCTCAAGCGAGGAATAAAGACATCTCAAAAGAAACTTTAACTTCCGCAACTTATCTCAAATTTGTAGAAACCTGTCATAATTCAACAATTTCCTCAATATATTTGATATTCCAATACAAATTTTTGCCATAAAAAATCTCAATTGTGTAAGTCTGGCATACCGGCAGCAGGCCATATTGACTTTATATTATTGTTTGGGCATGATCCATTCCTCCATAGTTTGACATACAGTGAGCGCATGGATCTAAGCCCATTTTCAAATTCTTTCAAATAAAAGTCACTATGTGACACCTCATTTCGTAATTATAAAACACGGGGACTCAGCCCATTTTCATATTTCTATGGTATCTCGTGCCTATATTTCTATCACAACCGCACGGACAACTCACGTGTCAATAACATATTCCACCCGGCAATAGCCACATACTTATAATTTCAACGTGTATCAGACTATTATCAAATTTACTGAATTAACAAAATAAGTTGCACAAGATATAAAAGTAATCACAAGAAAATCACAACATCACGTAAAAATCACCAGCACAATAACCCCATATCATTACATAACATCCCTGGCAATAGCCACCCTTATCTCTATATAGCCACCCTTATCACACTTATAATAGCCTCCCTTATCTCTTCCACCCTGATAATATTAATAGCTACCCTTATCGCTTCTATAGCCACCCTTATTACAACTATAATAGCCTCCATTATCGCTCCATCCAGACAATATCTCACACACATAACAATAATGAAATGCCACTCTTATGCCCGCATAATATCAACAGTGGGATGCCACCCTTATACGCCGTATAATGGTAACCCAAATCACACAATAATTCACACAGAATATAATCAAATTGTATTTAAAAATTATCCGTAGCCACAACCTTTCCAAAGATACAGCAAAATCAATTAATTTCACAACAGATAGCCCACGACTCAACACAATGTATATAAAATCTCAAAAACAACAACAAGGATGGAAAAGTAACTCAGCAACAACGCCTTCTTTAATTCAAATTTTTGATAAATACATTAATGCCTCTTTTTAAACTTATTTAATTAATTATTTGCAGATGGAAAGTCCATAATGTCATTATTTTCAGGAAATGGCATCTCAACAAACACACAGGATTCATACAAATATCAAAGTAGCAATCACACCAAATTATCATATAAAATAAATTCGACAAACGAAGAACGAGGCAGGACAAATAAGGATTTATAAGTGCCATCAATTTCCAATTTAATACTTAAAAATGCCTACGACTTTAAACCAATAAAATTTGCACATATAAGCCCAAGTAGGTACTCGTCACCTCACGTACACGGTATTCATATAACTCAATGCTTAAGGGGTAGTTCCCCCACTCAAGGTTAAGCAAGATACTTTTCTTTTTGAAGTTAGGCCGATATTCCAAAATAGCCTTCTAGCGTGAAATGACCTCCGGACGGCTCAAATCTAGCCAAATTAATTGCATAACTTCATTAAATTCATCTAAAATAATTCCGGATAATATAACATCGACATAAAATTTCACATTAAAAATTCAAACCGAAAGTCAATGCGGGGCTCGTTTCTCAGAACCCGACAGAATTTTCATGAAATTCGAATACTCATTTAGATATGAGTTCAACCATACCAATTTTATGAAATTTCGATAATGAATTGACCTCCAAATTCTCAATTTAAGGTATAAAAAAATTCAACCATTTTCAACCCAATTCACTAATTTCATGATAAATACAACAATAGATTCATATGTTTTAACCAAAATCAAGTTAGGAATTCTTACCCCAAATATTTTCCTTGACAAACCCTCGAAAAATTGCCTCACCCGAGCTTTTTTCGTCCAAAAATGGAAGAATGAGACAAGTTCTCATTTTTTGACTTTATTCTGCTGCCTAGGGATTTGTTCATCGCGTTCGCGACCATTCCCTCACGTTCACGATGATCAAATTCCTCAACAGCCATTTCTAAACTCTTCCCAGATAGCTTCTAGTATAATGGTCATAACATTTTGTACAAAACTCAAAATGTCCAATGGTATGACTTTATGAAAACTAGACATCAAGGGATAACACTTCCATGTTATGCTCATTTCCCAATTCCTTATAGATTGCGAGATATAAGCTTTCAAAGTCATCCCTGTGCAACAGAAATTTCTTCTTCGCAATTTCCAAACCCTTCCCAGACAGCCTGTAATGTATCAACCATAACTTTCTTTACAAAGCTCCAAATGTCAAATGGTTTGATTTTCTGAAAACTTGACATAAAGGCCTACAACTTTAATTTTTTGGGATCATCTCCAAATTCCTTATAGATTGCAAGATATAAGCTTCTAAAATCGGGTTAGTGCAGCAGAATTTTCCTCTATGCGATCACGAAAGCCTTCCGCGATCGCGATCCACATGCCAATATTTCCCATTTTACTCTTCGCGATCGCGGCCAATTCCTCGCGATCTCAATGCACGTTGCTGTAGCCAAAAACCAGTAACTAAAAATGGCCGAGAAATGGTCTGAAACCACTCTGAAACTCACCCGAGCCACTAGGTACCCCGTTCGAATATACTAACAAGTCCCATAACATAATATAGATTTACTCGAGGCCTCAAATCACACGTAACAACAACAAAAATACCTCGATCCTATGAATCGCAACCAAATTCAAGCCTATGAACTATGAACTTCTAAATTTCGAAATCGATGCTTATTTATATTAAAATAACTCCGATTGACTTCAAATTTTGCACGCAAATCATAAATAACATTACAGACCTATTTCAATTTCCGAAATCGGATTTTGACCCCGATATCGAGAAAGTTAACTCCCGGTCAAACTTTCAAATTCCATTTTTTAACTTTCGCCAATTTATGTTGAAACGACCTACGGACCTCAAAGTCAACATTTAGTCGCGCTCCTACGTCTTAAATCATCATACGGAGCTATCGGAATTACCAAAACTCCATTCCGAAGTAGTTCATACAAAAGTTAAACTCCGATCAACTCTTCTCACTTAAGCTTTAGAAACAAGATTTGTTCTTTCAAATTGATCCCGAATCATCCAAAAACCAAAACCGACCTTGTACGCAAGTCATAGAACATATTACGAAGTTGTTCGAGATCTTAAGCCACCGAACGAGATGCTAATTCTTAAAATGACAAGTCGGGTCTTTACATCTAAACCCTCTATTTTGTATGATGACATTGAGGTAATACAAAAAGATATTATGAACATGGTGTTAACTATTAAGATCATGGGAGAAGATCATGGATGTAACGACCCGACCGTCGTTTTGAGCTTTAGCGCATCGATCAACGATTTGAGGCCTTGAGTAGCTTCACTTCATATTTTACGACTTGTACCTGTGGTCGGAATTGAATTTCGGGAAGTTTGGAGTTGATTTGGCAAAAAAATTCTAAATTCGGAAGCTTTAAGTTGGAAGAATTGACTAAGATTTGACTTTTGAGTAAACAACCTCGGAATCGGGATTTGAAGGTTCCAATAGGTTCGTATGATAATTTCGGACTTGAGCATATATTCGGGTTGAGCATCGGGTCACCCGGGAGCATTTCGGCGCTTATTGTGGAAGTTGGTATTTTTGGATTTTGACCACGAAATTAGACATGGAATTAGGAATAAATTATATAAATGAGTTCGTGGTGTTATAGGTAGTGTTATTCTTCAAGAATTTTTGGAATCTGGGCACGTGGGCTCGAGGGTTTGACTTTATTGACTTTTCGAACGGAGTAAGGACTAGTTATAAATTGATTTCTTACGAGTATTGGAGTATATTTTTTATTTGTTTGCACATTGTCTGATTAGTTTCGGGTCATTTGGCTTTGAATTGACGAGTTAGAGAAGTGTTGGAGCCGGTTATGGAACTTCGGAGCGAGATATCACGACCCAAAATTCACCTAGTCATGATGGCATCTAACCTAACCCGTCAGGTAAGCCAATTAACAACTATCCAATTTAAATGAGATTTGTTAAGAAAAGAAATGAAAATACAACTGCTTTTTTACAAGAATTTTCCAAGGACTGGTTGTACAAATCATGAGCTTTTAAGATTTAGAATTTATAAAGCTGGTATGAAATAAACTATATCATCTGTTTGAAATATACATGAACAGATTAAAATTCTAAAGCTGCCAAGATTAAAAGGCAGCTATGACCGGAACGCAGGTACATCTTCACATCCAGCTGCCGCTGTGCACAGCAACATCAACATCCAACATCTGCACGCAAGGTGCAGGAGTGTAGTATGAGTACAACTGACCTCATGTACCCAATAAGTAATAAACCTAACCTTAGGTTGAAAATAGTGACGAGCTGAGCCAAGGGTCAAGATCCAACTCCAATAACCAGCAATAGTTCATGACAATATGATAAAGATGGTGCAAAAAATAATTCAGCTGGTTCACTGTTATGGAAAATAGGCATGCTTTTCAAGTATAATAGTAGATCCTAGGTCTTTCACCAAAAACCTCAAAAATATATGCATATGTTTGAAAACTGTGATTTTCCCAAAACTCTTTCAGCAATAAACAAGATGTTTTGTCTTTTAGATAGCATAAAGAAAATACATCTATATGCCTACGTGTCAATATACAGGTGAAATCATGAATGTTACCAAAATCGGGTAGCATGAGGAAATGCATCTCTATGCCTGTATCTCAAGTACGCATGTCAAATGCAATGCATCTCAATGATGAACTCATGTAATCACACTCTATCAGAGTACTCAATATCATTGACTCATATTCTCACACATCATGCTCAATACTCAGCACACTCAGTCACTCAGTACTGTACAGTGCAGATCCAGCCCAAACATAATAACTGCTAGCAACTGTGCTTACTATAATTCGCACTGACAACTCATGTGCTGCACGGACAACTCACGTGCTATGGTATCAATATCTGGATCTCCACGGACAACTCACGTGCTACACGGACAATTTACGTGCTATAGTATCAATATCTGGATCCGTACAGACAACTTACATGCTATAATATCAATATCTGGATCCACACGAATGACTCACGTGCTGCACGGACAACTCACGTGCTATAGTATCAATAACCTCACGATCAGGACCTCGACCTCACTCAGTCATCAATCTCTCTAGTCTCTCAGGATGACAATGTCATGAAATTAGCCCCAAATGATGATATGATGTATCAATAAATAACAACAGAGACTGAGATATGGTATGCAATGAATGAATATGACTAACTACGAAATTACAATTTAAACATATAATTCGACAGCAGAAATGACCTCAGTGGGTCCCAATAATATCAACATTTTCCTAAGCATAATTTCTAGCATGAGTCATAGCTCAGTTTCTCTAACACATGAAAAATACATGGAAAAATACAAGTTAATTGACTACACAGCTCTACGGAATCGACTGAGTCTCAATTTCTACGGTGCACGCCCACACTCCCGTCACCTAGCATGTGCGACACCTCCAGACAAATCACATAACACGTATTGTTAGTTCATACCCTCAGCTCTAAGTTTAGAAGTGTTACTTACCTCGAACAAGCCAAATCCAATACAGAGCAAGCCAAGCGATGCTCCAAAAGTGCCATCCTGCACTACTGACCTCCGAATGGCTCGAAACTAGCCAAAATCAACGCAAATGCATCAATTAACGCCAAAGGAAACAAACCCAATTGATAAAGGTCGAATCTTTAATTAAAAGCCCAAAATCAATCCAAAAGTCCAACTAGGGCCCGCGCCTCAGAACTCTATGAAACTTAAAATCTGACAACCCATTCAATTGTGAATCCAACCATACTAGTTTCGCTCAAATACGATTCCAAATTGATGTTCAAAACTTGAAAGTTCGCTTTATGAAGTTTTAGACAACCCCCCCTCTATTTTTCTCTTTAAATTCATCAACCAATTGCCAAAAAAGAATATAGATCCATGAAATAAGGTCAAAACCAAGTAGAAAATACTTACCCCAATCCATATGGTCAAAATTGCTTTAAAAATTATCTCAATCCGAGCCTCCAATCTCAAAATATGAACAAAAGGACCAAATCATCGATTTAAAGGCTTCTGCCCAGCCATTTTTGCTTTTGCGGACAAATGATCCGCTTCTGCGACACAAGCTCTGCTTCTGCGGACTCCACTAGTCAGCTGACCCGTCGCACCTGCGGATCTCCATCCGCTTCTGCGTATCCGCAGGTGCGAAGCCAAACGTGCTTCTCCGCTCAAGCTCGCTCATGTGCCCAAGACCATCGCTTCTGCCGGGCTGCAGATGCGCCCCAATTTCCGCTTCCGCGATCTTCCTTGCCCAGATCTCATCTCGCTTCTGCAAAGAAGACCCTTGCATCTGCGACCAATTGTCCGCAGATGCGGTTACACCAGAACCAGCAGCCTTAGCCAAATGCAACATACGACAAAATGGTCCGAGCCTCGTTCGAAACTCACCCGAGCCCCTCGGGATCCCGTCCGAATATACCAACAAGTCCCATAACATAATACGGACCTATTCGAGGCCTCAAATCACACATAACAACATCGAAACTACGAATCGCACCACAATTCGAACTAGAATGATTAATGAACTTTTAACTTCCAAAACTCACACCGAAACATATTAATCAACCAAGAATGAACCTAAATTTTGCACAAAAGTCCCAAATGACATAACGAAGCTACTCAAATTCCCGGAACCATAATCCGAACCCGATAATATCAAAATCAACTCCTGTTCAAACTTATGAACTTTCCAAACCTTCAAATTTTCAAATTTTGCCAAATTTCCAAAATTATCATCCGGGCCTAACGAAGCCCTCTAAACTTCGTTAAAACTTCAACAATTAAATTCATTCTTCTAAATCGATTTTGAATAATTCGAAAACCAAATCCGACGATTTACACAAGTCATAATGCATCATACGGAGCTACTCATACCCTCAAATCACGGAGCAAAGTGCAAATGCTCGAAATGACCAGTCGGGTCGTTACACGAAGTAACTCTCCTGTCTAACTTTGTGAGGAGAAAACTACCCCCTAGGTGATGTAATTGCTATGTGATACTAGTTGCGGGTGCAACGTACGTACAAGGTGACGATAGTCCGTACATAGCTAAAGCATATTTATGTCCGGGTAGACTTAGTTCCTATAATATTTGAACTATTTGAACTCATTCTGCTAGCTTAATTATTTGAACTTATAATTGAACTTGATTTAGAAATAAATATATGTATACTAGGCCGAGCCTTACCACCTTGAATAGTTGGCTAGCTATTTGAGAAACGGTAAAGATATATTCACTTTGTGCTCATGTACTGTATTGTAAGCACGTGTCTCATAATTCGATAACTTCCTTCCTTTCTTGTGGAGCGGGCTGAATACCTCGGCAGTATAATAGATGCATCTACGGTTCGTGCCGCTCGACCCGGTAGTGTACACATTACTCTGGATCGGGTGACCTCGACATAATCGTGCTTTATATCGCTGTTAGTCCGAATATTCATGAGATTATCTTTCCATTGATACCCAAAATTTTACATGGTACTTCTTATCCGTTTGTTACTGGTACTTGATACATCTAAGCTCATGAGGTAGAATAATGGACCGAGAAATTCATACTTTAAAAGAAATATTTGAAAGATTAGGTAACTCACATATTTATCTCATTATAGTTGTGCACTTCACATCTGCTTATTGTTTTGTTATATTGCTTTGTTGGACCTCTAGTAAGTGTCGATGTCGACCCCTCGTCACTACTTCTCCGGGGTTAGGCTATACACTTACTAGGTACATTGATTTACGTACTCATGCTGCACTTCTGCACTAAGTGTGCAGAATCTGACATGTTTATTTGGTGATCATCTTGGCGCGTAGGCGCAGCTGTTGAGGAGATTTTTTGTGAGCTGCATTTCAGACTACGCATCACGGTCCACAGAGTCTCCACTGTACTATTTATTTTATCCTGTCTTATTTATATTCTAGACAGATGTTGTATTATTATTGTACTCCTTAGTAAATGCTCATGCACGTGCGACACTGGGTTTTGAGGTATACTAGTTGGTGCTTACAGTTTTGTATATTATCATCGCCTTTGATTTCTCTTACAAACTACAAATTTTGTACATGCTCGTACATTTAAAAGTGTAAATTTCCTTTCTTATTAGAACTTATGATTTCGAAGGTAATAAAATAAGTTATTAAGTTGATTAAGCACCGTTGGCTTGCCTAACGGCGGTGTTACGCGCCATTGCGACCCATAGTGAATTTTGAGTCGTGACAATGGAGGAGGTTGTAGAGTTACTAGCATAATGATGAGGAATAGTGGGAGTTGCATTTGAATAGTGGATATCCAATAATATATTTCATCGCAAAAATAAGTTCAAACTTACCAACTTCTAGTCATTAATCATAGACTTATCAAAACTAGTCAAGTCCATATAAAAATTCAAAATCCTGTATAAATAAAGATTGTTTCTTTCTGAGCATCACGCGCAAAGACTCCTTCCATATTTTTAAGTGTGATCAGCAATATTATATGCAAGACGGAAAGGAATTTCATGAATGAGGTTGTTAACAAGGTGATGAAACACAAAGAGAAAAAATATACAATATTCAAAAAACCTAAGCAAAAATGGATCTTTTCAAAGGGTATGGTTTGAATTAATTGAAAATATATAGATGAGTCAATATACAAAATTTGAGGAAGATTGGAGGTGATCTTTTCTAGTTTTGAGTCAAATTTATAGTTGAGATCGAGTTTAAAATTTCATTACAATTTACCATCTTCTTCCATGTTCATCTTGTGTGTATTTCGAATTTAGCTCATATTTCTATTCAAACCACCTAAAATCTCCACCAAATCGTCCCAAAATTGAGATTCACACTCCTTAAGATGTACCCAATCTATTTCAACAACTCCCACATGAAATAAATTCCAAATTTTGAAAGCCCAAATTTATGAATTCATCTAAAGCAAACTTCATTGGCTTTCCATGGAGTTTTTAGTTTAACCCTTCGATCCAATCTAACAAACTAATGCTTAATAGTGATTTCTAAATCGAATTAAGGTGTTCGATTTTCTGAATTCAATTTAGAGGAATTAATATATTACAATATTGCTCAAGTCCAGTATCTTAAAAAGTTTGAACTGTCTTTATGTTTTAGCAAAATAAACATGTGTTACAAAATAATATTTGGGCTATTTCTGGTAGATATTTGTTTTGGGCTAATGTTGGTTGAAATTGTCTATGGCCTGACAGTTTTGGCAGTTTCACTTAGGCATTTATTTGTTTGAATGAAAAGGGTCTAAATGGAGCGAATGAATACCGAGGATTCAAATAGTCAGTGCATATGCCTAAGTCTTGGTGGCATATAACAACAACTTTGGAGGATAATGTGTGTGCAGACCTTAATCCTACCTAGGAGGTAGAGAGATTGTTTTCGGTAGATCCTTAGCTAAAGAAAATAAAAAAATAACAATGGCAACAAATAGTAACAATAACAAGATATTAAGAAAACTCAAGTTGAAGATACAATCAAACAATAAGTAGTAATACAATTCAAGAGTCAAAGTATACCATACAAACACTAATACTACCGTTAAGGGGACGAAAAGGAGAATCACTCAACTACCTACTAACCCTCTATTCTAACCTTGACCTCCACACCCTCCTATGAAAGATCATTTCCTTAGTAAGTTGAAGTTGTGTTATTGTACCTCATAACATATCGGAAAGATCGAGGTTTAATTAACTAAGAATCGCCACCTAATTATTTTAAGGTGAATTAGGATACCATCTTTTATTTAAATAATTTCAAAGTTAACTCTGGTCATATAGTCTATTTAACCTTAAGATTATGAGTAAGGTTTCTAATTAATCCTATAGGGAAGATTATTAAAACACCCTATATGATCCATTAACTACGGTTAATCGACCAAACTTAAGTTAATTAATTTATAACTAAGTAATGAAAATATTTGTATATTAGAAAATCAGGTGTCCATCATAGTTGAAAATTTGTATATTATCCTTGTACAAAAGAAATTAAAATTCATTCCAAATCGTAAAAGTTTATGAATAGAAAAAGAGATCTAAGTTGTTTAGAATTCAAAACTTGTTTGACTCCAAATAATTAACTAGAACAATGTTTAACACTTATTTAACACTTATTTTGAATCAGAAAGAAATACCTTGGTGATCTGAAATTTGTAGGAATCACAGAATATTTAAAGAAAATCACTTTTTATTTATCCCAAAGGAAAATAAATTCCAAATCCCAAATCACAAAGATGTTTCTGCCTCTTCATTTTGAGAAAACAAAGCTTAAATACTTCCAGTTCGAGTCTTATAATAGGGGAAAAGATGGTACAGTTCCCTACCGAGACAAACTCTCAACGGATTCTTCACGCGCTGGGAATACCTCTTCCGTATGTCTTTCTCGTGACGGGAATAAAACAACAGGGAAAGACCCGGCTCAGGGCGAGCTTTATTTATTTAAGAGAGAATGGGGAGTAAATCGAATTCCATTTCCGTTCTTTGGGGGCTTTCGGGCCCCTCTCGATCTTTTTCTACGTTGAGAAGGGGGAAGGAGTCTAAATCAATGGACATTAATGAACCATTATTAATGGACGTTGCACATGACACGATCAATTTGACTCAATATTTTAGAAGAAAAAGCAGTTCTCAGAAAGTTTAAGCTATGTGAAAAGATCTATTGAGAATGATTAATCGGGTCTAAAGAATTACTTAATATAAATTGTTAAATATTTTGTCCCTTCAACCTTATATTCTGTAAATATTTCTACAACTAATTAGAGGTAACATTCTAAGTAATTTAAGGCTTGAGCATGCAAATAAGAAACAACCTCAGGTAAAACACACAAATGAAATGTTAGTCAGCAGAAAGTGAATCCAAAGTAGAAGGAATAAGGCAAAATAAACAAGTAATTTTCCTATCCGATTCTTCGGAAGGACAAATCTCGGAGTCCCGCTATTCGTTCTTGGTGCTCTTTCATCTACTCTTTGAGCGCCTTGTTCTCGTTTTCCATCTCCTCCATCATTTTCAGTAAGAGGGCGAGGACGCCATCACCTGCACTGTTAGTAGTCACATGGGTATTACTTGAAGTCGGAGAGTTTAGTTGGTCGTCCTGCACACTCCTATGCTAGGCTGCAGGCAGGAGCGGATTTACATATTAAATTTGGGCGCTCGAGCAACCATTAATCTCGACGTAGAATATATATAATTGTATAGAAAATTTGAGGAAATGAATATAAAAGATGCAAAACCACCCATGAAACAAAAAGTCTGATGGGTGCTTTAATTGTGGAAGAGTATGAGGAGGTT
This sequence comes from Nicotiana obtusifolia, assembly GCA_002018475.1. Classification (NCBI taxonomy): domain Eukaryota; kingdom Viridiplantae; phylum Streptophyta; class Magnoliopsida; order Solanales; family Solanaceae; genus Nicotiana; species Nicotiana obtusifolia. Next base: position 102,131 of record MCJB01038215.1, read on the forward strand.
TAAGAAAGTTGAAGGGCAAGGGTTAGATTTTGTCTCCCAACAAGACTTTTAGAAACAGGCCAATTATTTCTATTTTCCCCCCTTATATTATCAAGCTATATTCTCCTTTTCGTTCTTTTTAGTTTTCACCAACCACTTTTTTTTTTCTACTTTTAATTTTTTTTTTTTTTGCTAACTTTGTTCTATCTTTTCTTATTTTACAAAATCTAATTCACTATAAAGAAAGAAAAAGAAAAAGGACTCCAAAGTTCCACCCGCCTGAAGACAAGCAATTCCTCCCAAAGAGACAAAGCCATAAATTTTTTTTTCTCGCCAGTTACGTTATCAATCATAGTTTTATAACGTTCTTAATATTAATACTATGTGTTCTCTTGTTAACTTTTTTCATCATCATGTTTAAATAGTTATGTTTTTATACAATGTGATTGGTAAATAACTTTGTGCCATAAAAAGTTCAGTACCCACAAACTTAAATTCCTGGATCCGCCACTGAATACAGGAAATAAAAGAATTAGCGGAACAGCTTGGAGCATGAAATGGAAATTCACATATCAAATTACCAGGAAAAGTAGCAAAGTACGTAGCTTCAGTTCATTTACGCATATTTGCATTTGCAGTCAACATACATGAATACATTCTAAACTAACTTCCAATTTTAAAGCTTCAGAGCAGCTTATTAACCTGTCAAAGAACTTCATGTCTTTTGTTTGACACCTAACTGACTACATGGACAGCAATGAGGTGCAAATATATCCAGTTTCTCATGCCTTTCACATTATAAAGATCACTCGAACTATTCAGGCCTAACATGATAGAATTGCACGCTCGATATTTTCTTTGGGCAGTGCCAAAGACCCTATAGGCAAAGGCAATTGCCTGGCAAGATCCGACTAAGCCAATCTTGAGTCTCTCTGAATGCTTCAAAGAAGAAGAGTCAGCCGGGAATTCAATTTATGCGCTTGTCTTCCTTGCTGGATGTGACTGTAATTCAACCTCAACTGGATAGAAGAACTTCGCCTTTCTTCTTCTTCCTGAAATGAAATGAAGAGAAAGAAGGTGCCGACATCTATATTAGCAGGGGTTTTCATCATTCCTATTAAGCATAAATAGAGAGGTCTAAGCTAGAAACATATTCTATTGAACTGATTTCCAAAGTTTAAGGATCTAGCTAGCAATAAATATTAGGGTCACATAAGGTCATCAAGCTACCTAATAGTCTACCACAAACATTAAAGAATTAGAGAAAACAGCACCAGCACACATGTTCCTTTATTTCATGGAGGAACAATAAATTCATATGGTCATGGTTTCTAAAGTTATGGAAAGAAATACCATTAAGCAAAACATGGGATTACTTTAAATAATGAAACAAAGTTAACCTATACTTTGGCAAGCTCTTAATACAAAGTTCCTAGAATCCTTCTAGTTTTCAGAACTCTACATGAACTTAGTTATTATAAGTGCTTTTAAAATACATTGTCAGTACAGAATCTTCAAAGAAGCTTTTAAAGTGACACTCTATTTAAATAGCCAGACAAATTTCAACTTCATGTATAGCAACTATTACTAGTCTTCTATAAGGAAATTCTAGCACATGATTTTTTTAATCTATGCCAGTACCTAAATCAGAATCTATTGCATACAGATGAAGGAAAATATTAAGCCATGACTTCTAACCAACGCAACAAGTACAAAGAGACGAACTTGAGTCATCAATCCCCACTACCTACTGGTATGCGACGTCCATATCCAATTCTTGAGCCATGCTAAATCTGATATTGGGGTTGAGCCCCTCGATAAATCGACAAACCCTCTCTCGAACAGTAGCAACCAAGGCTGGTGCATGTCTAGCGAAATCACTAAACCGGATCGCATACTCCGACTCGATCATAGAACCCTGGCGCAACTAATCAAACTCTGCACGACAAGCATCTCTGAGACTCTGGGAAACATACTCCCTCAAGAACATATCTGAGAATTGAGTCCAAGTGAGTGAAGTTGCCTCGGTCGAACTACCCCAACTCATATGCTTGCCACCACCGATAGGTCGCTCCTCTAAGCTGGAACGTAGTGAAAAAAATCCCACTAGACTCCACAACACCCATAGTACGGAGGATATGGAGGCACTCCTCAAGAAAATCCTACGCATCCTCCGACGCCAAGTCACTGAAAGTAGGAGTGGTACGTATTGTACCTCTCGAACCTGAGTTGCTCCTCCTCAGAAACCGCTGCCCTAACTTGGGGCTACTAGCACGACCTGGACCCACTGCTTTATGGTACGCTCGGCGAGAGTCTGTGCTCCTCCCCCGGCCTGAGATGCGGCAGGAGCAAGTGGTATCAACCCTGCCCGAGCCAAAGTGCTGAACATGCTCAGAAACTGCGCTAGAGTCTCTTGGAGGGCTGGTGTAGTAACAGGCGTTTCAAGTGTTTGCCCTCCAACTGGAGCTACCCGTGGCTCCTCTGTAGCAGCTCGTGCGGGTGCTCTGGATGCACCACGTGGACGGCCTCGGCCTCTACCCGGGCCCTGGCCTCGACCTCTCACGGCTCTAACAGGGGATGCAGGTGTCTGGTCATAAGATCTAGCTGTACGTGTCATCACCATTTGTGAGAGAATAGAAAGAAAGAAATTTAGAATCCGAAGTCAAAACTTTCACACGATAAGAAATCAAGGAAGTGAAGCATTTTCTAATAGTTCCATAGCCTCCCGAAGATAAGTACAGACATCTTTGTATTGATCCGTGAGACTCTACTAAACATGCTTGTGACTCATAATACCTATGAACCTAGTACTCTGATACCAACTTGTCACGACTCCAATTTTCTTCCGCAGGATGTCGTGACGGCACCTTGTCTCTAAGACTAGGTAAGCCTAACAAGTATACGAAATAACTGAAATAATAAGCTAAAACTTAAAACGTCAATTACTGTAATAAATAAAACTGCAACTCAAGTATGAACAACTCCAAAAATCCGGTAGATATAAGTTGCAAGCTCTAAAGAGAAATGCTAAATATCCCTATATATTAGAGTCTAATGAGGATAAAGAAACAACATGATAAAGATAGAGGGGGACTCCGAGGTCTACGGACGCTGGCAGACGTACCTTGAAGTCTCCACGCACGAACTAGCTCACCGGTACCTGGTCTGATAGGCAGTACCTGGATCTGCACAAAAATATATGCAGAAGCGTAGTATGAGTACACCACAACGGCACCTGTAAATGCCAAGCCTAAACTCGATAGAGTTGTGACGAAGTCAGGTCAGGGCCCTACTAGAAATAATAGGAAACAAGGTAGGAGATATAATAATATAATGAAATGACTGAGAAGTGAACAATAAGGACTACAAAATAAGGATTACCTCTTGATGGACTACAAAATAAGGATACATATTGCCATGCTATCTAAATGAAAAACGAGACTAACACATTTGGAAGCAAGGATTACAACTAAATAATACTTGAATCAAAAGTAAAAAGAGGAGGATGTTGACCTTTTGTGGTTCAGGAACTGAGGTCGCGCCAAGGTCTGCTAACTTCGGCCTTTACTGCGTAACCTTGAACGATTGTCAAAATCTGAAATGAGCATGACGATGCCTCTGTTATGGTTAAACACAACCAATAGAGGCTGAACGAAAACGAGCCTTTGAAGTGTGGTTCTAATGAGTAAAAATGGGAGAAGAATGGAAAGGACAAGTCTAAAGCGGCCAGTGAAAAGTGCTAAAAATCTCCACTTAGTCTGGTATTTATAGGAGATGAATTAGGGCTCTTCTAAGGTTAGTTTGGGCGGGATTTTAAGGTTTGAAATCGAGTCAAAGGGCGTTTGAATTTTGAATGTTGGGTGGTCTCCATGGCAGGTCCATTTCAAGTAAAAAGAAAGAGATATGGGAAATTCAAAGAGCTAAAATCAAAAAATAATCAAATTAGAGTATACCTCTTGATACACAAAATATATAAAAGAAAACGTACTCAACGTCTCACTATTGCGACGTGCAATCTAATCCACATCATACCATTGCAGTGTGCAACCCTATCCAAACAGACACCGTTGCAACGTGCAACCCGATCCAAGCAACATACCCGTGGCGGCGTGCCACCCCATCCACCCATAACAATAAATAAGGAAATAACCATCAAGACATAATGCTTATACCTACAAAATACCCGAATATTTACCAATAGCATGCCAAGCGCAAAAATACAACCCTAGGGAGACGGATAGCGCCATGCGCTACAATCTTGTAAGCTCGACTAAGGGGCAACAACGATGAGCTACATGGGACCACAACACACGTGCGAATAATCAAGCCATATCACAACCCACATGGCATAATAGAGTATTACAGAGAATAGTTGACGACAGGAATTACACTCAACGCCCCAAGACCCCTCCATAAGCAGTGCTATACTGAATGAACCCATCTAACCTGATCTGATGTAGAGCACACATCCTCATTAAGTCTACTAGCGGACCTCAAATCGATTCTGATCATCCCATACTGGGCCACTAACCTTCCAAGGATCCATAATGACTCTATTCATGACACATAAGAACAACTCTCAAATCCGGAATAAACTCCCACAGTCCACAACCAAAGGAATAGAGCACCTCTCAGTCATAACCTCTCACATTGGCGACAGTACCAAAATCTCCATATGTGTTTTAAATCTCGAATAATCGAATTACTAACACATAACTCTTATACGATCTTCCCGTGGGATACACTCCCGCAACCTTCCGCACCAAGTAGTAAAATCTGAACATCAATACCCATCACTTCTAGCCAAGCATCCATATTTCAATACCCAACACTCCTACCACATAACAGACTATCCTTAGGCTGCCCCAAATTAGTGCCAGCATACTCTGAACATCTGAAATCCTCCCCCCCTCCTCCGAGATTGTGACATTCTTATCAACACCGAACCGCAACCTTGTCCCTCAACTCCTAATTTCCATACTGTTTACTGCACTTACCATGCCACTACGCGAGAGTACAAGAATTTCATCATAACCCCTGAACCACTAGTAGAATAAATACTTCATTGGGTAGAAACCTTTCGCTTAACTCATTTCAGAAGAACCATTGCAACACGCAACTGAATTCCCATAACAGCAGAAAATACGAACTTCAAGTTGTGGTATAAACCACCATAACTCTTCCGTAATTCATTTACACAACAAGTCCATTTGAATCAAATACATCCCAAATCAATCAAATTATGGTGGCTGTCAAGCCCGCCAGTACAACCATGAACTACATGTATCACTTAACACGCCGAAGGAACTGATCATTGCCACAATCATGCTGATTCAACCATTACTAACCGACCCAACTTTTTCCAATTTACTCTTGACTTGCCTTAGAAATAATAATAACTTCATTCAAAACATACGCAACTCAACAACACTCGTCTTGAGTGACCCAATTCACGAGACCACGTCGTCTCAAATACCCATGAACCATCCCATACCCTCATCACGCGCACAATAGCATCTCCAACCGGTACACCTATTCTGAAAGGCCTTCAGCAAATCCGAAAGTATTTCTCCCATTTTTCCAATATTGCCTCACAGACCCGATGATAACATAGAAAATTGCTCAAGTATTCTTCGCACTCTGCTGCAAAATCTCGGTCTTCAGCCACATAACAAACCCAAATTTCTTAGACATCGCGCTTGCGTTCTTGAACCCATTAGAGCCACTTTTGAGAGTCACCCACTCTGACATGGTCTCGAATATAACCTGACCCCAACGCTATGTTAGGACATGATCACTCTAAAAAAGAAGCAACCGGACAAATTCTTTTCCTTATACATCACATCCACAAGAAGCATAAACTCAGAGTTTTCTCGAAACCTGCACATGAATCGATAAAGGCGAACTATAGCACATATTCATCAAGTCCTTTGCGCGAATTACCCCTGATATTTTTCGTTTCTTAGTCATAATAATCCATCGATGCACCGATAACAAGAAACCGCAAAAGCAGACAACAACGCGGTCCAATAGTAGATGGTGGGCTCCCCTACTTAACATTAAGCTACCATCATATAATGTAGGACCTAAAAGATTCCTCCTTCTCAATTACCATGATCTGTCATCGGTAACTCACCAAATTTCTCGTAATCACTTGTTAAACTTTTCACGAACATCCGAATCATTAGCCACAATCACATATTCAACCTCTTACCATATAGCAAGTAGAACTCTTCGTAGAAACTTCATCAAACTCACACATCCGCTTACCTGCTCACAGGAGATAGCCCACTTGTGGAATTTCATACCGATACCTTCCAACGATGGTGCACTGGGTACAATTACTATTAACCGAAAGTCCGACAACACATTCTAAACTCGAAGTCACGTTCACCTCTTTATTTCAAGAAAAATCCCTTCTTCCATAGTCAATCCTTTTCAGTACAATAGACACCATCCCAAATAAAATCCGTGGACCTAGTCACTTTCCACCAAGATTCCCGAATTGCTCTAAACTTCCTCAAAGTATGTGGCTATCCTACCTCAGAATCGCTCTACTCTGCTACTCCTTTTTGTTAAACTCACCTCTTAAGCAATTTCTTAGCCTCTATTGTTCATACTTGACCAGCTAACAACTCAACCACCGCAAGACACCTCCTACCATGTCCTTCCTCATCCTTTGCTGCTCAACTACTGCCTCAAATCAAAATCTATACCTGTAGCACCTGAACTAATAAATTGCTACCAACTCTAAGCCTCCTCGAAGATCATCTTTCTCGAGCCATCAACATTAGAATCATCAATTCAATTTTGAAACCGCTACGCACCGCCACCTCTGACAACTGCTTTGCAGGCACCATTTCACAACACCCTGCCCCGAAGTCAAATCAAAGAATACCATAACACCGACGGATCTTAATACGTTCAAACAAGGACGACAACACCACATCCCAAATGGGAATTCTATCATGCTCGGGAATATCCAATCTCGTTACTCTATCAACCAAAGCCGGAACACCCATAGTCCGATTTCCTTTGCGGCAATAATAGCCCACTCAAATACGCATGGAAAAACATCCTACACCATATTTGCGGTACTATTTACAACTTCTCGATGCCCAATTGATAGCAAGCACTCCACATCATATAAGAATTAATAGAAAGGAAACGGAGGCATAAGCCTCAATGGAATCAAATCACACAACGAGGAATCAAGAAGGGAAGTGCTCCTAACAATCATGTAGCCTCTTGAAGATAAGTACAGGCGTCTCTGTAACGACCCGCAAGACTCTACTAGACTTGCTCATGACTGGTGAGACCTAAGTGAACCTAACACTCTGATACCAAGCTGTCACGACCCAAACCCGTTATAGGTCGTAATGGCGCCCAACATCGTCATTAGGCAAGCCAACGAGAACTATCACATTAATTATTCATCTTATTACTTTCGAAATCATAAATTTTCTTATGGAAGGAAATTTACACTTTTAAATCCACGGGAACATACATGATTAGTAGTTTATAAAAGAAATAGAAGGCGATAATGATATGTAAATTCATAAGTATCAACTAGCATATCCCAAAATCCTGTGTCACAAGTGCATAAGCATTTACTAGGGAGTATAATAATAATACAACATCTGTCTGGAATGTAAATAAGACAGAATAAAGCAAATAGTACGATGAAGAATCTGTGGGCTGCGATACATAGCCTGGAATGCAGCTCACCATAAAGTCTCTTCAGTAGTTGCGCCTACGCGCCAAGATGAACACCAAATGAACCTATCGGATCCTACAAATTTAGTGCAGAAGTGCAGCATGAATACATAACCAATGCGTACCCAGTAAGTATTTAGCCTAACGCCGGAGAAATAGTGACGAGGGATCGACATCGGCGCTTACTAGAGGTCCAATAAAGCAATATCATAAATCATAAGCAAATAAGACGCACACAACAATAATGGAGTAAACAGGTAAGTTAATACAATCTTCCAAAATTTCTTTTAAAGAAATGAATTTCTCAGTCTTGTATTCTACCCCAACAGCTCAGATGTATCAAGTGCTAGTATCAAACGGATAAGGAATACCATATAAAATGCCAGGCATTAGTGGAAGGATAATCTCATGAGTATTCGGACTAGCAGCAATATAACGCACGATTATGCCGAGATCATTCGACCCGATCCAGAATAATATGTACACTGTCGAGGACCGAGCGGAACGAACCATAAATACATCTATTATACTGCCGAGGCGTTCGGCCCGCTCCACAAGAAAGGAAGGAAATTATCGAATTACTAGGTACGTCATACAGTACATGAGCACAAAGTGAATATTTCCTTTATCGTTTCTTAAATAACTTGCCAACCACTCAAGGTGATGAGGCTCGGCCTATTATATATATGTATTTCTAAATCGATTTCAATTTATGAATTCAATTAATTAAGCCAGCAGAATAAGTTTAAACAATTCAAATATTACATGATAAATCTTAAGTCTACCCGGACATAACATGCTTTAGCTACGTACGGACTCTCGTCACCTTGTGTGTACGTAGCACCCACAACTAGTAACACATAACAATTATATCACCTAGGGCGTAGTTTCTCCCTCACAAGGTTAGATAGGAGACTTACCTCGCTCCGAAGTTACATAATCGGCTCCAACGCCTCTCTAACACCTCAAATCAAATGTCCATCAATCCGAATTAGTCAAACAACCATGAAAACCAATAAAAATATACCCTAACATAATAATCAATTAATTTACAACAATTTTCAACTCCGCTTGAAAAGTCAATAAAGTCAACCCTCGGGCCAACATACCCGGATTCAGAAAATTTTCGAAGATGAACATTACTCATAACATCACGAACTCAAGTATGTAATTTATTCCTAATTCCTTTTCCAAAATCGTGGTCAAAATCCAAAATTACCAAATTTTAGGGTTTCTACCAAAATCTCAAATTTCTACTAATTTTCATGTTTAACTCCATATATAAACCATGTATTTAACTCAAAATATACGGGAATTACTTACCTTGACATAGATGATGAAAATCTTCCCTCCAAGAGCTCCAAAAATCGCTCAACCAAATGAAAGTGTGAGAGAAATGGGCTAAGTCTCGGATTAAAAGCACCCCACAGCCCAGTGACTTTCGCACCTAGGGACGAATTTGTCGCACCTGCGAGCTCATTTTTGTGAAGTGCACTGCCCAGCAGCTCCATCGCACATGCAGCAAAATGTCCGCTTTTGCCATCATTGGGCTGCTGCGCTTCCCATCGCTCCTGCTTTGCTAGAGATTGCATCTGCAAACACGCAGGTGCGGGAATTTCTTCGCACCTACGACCGCTGCCTAGTCCCTTCCCCAGCAGCTTCTGCGACCTTCATCTCGCTTCTGCAAAATCGCTTTTGTGACCAAGGCTTCGCAGAAGCGATTGAACCAGCAACAGAAAGTCCAACAGCCTTAAATGACTCAAATCGATCCGAACCCCGTCCGAAACTCACCCGAGCCACTCGGGGCCTTAACCAAATATATCAACACGTCCAAAATATGATACGGACTTAGTTGAAGCCACAAATCATGCTAAACAACATCAAAACTACGAATCGACGATCTAAACCTTTCTTTGAACTTTCAAACACTCTAACTTTGTCGAACGCATCTGAATTATACTTAAACATCCCGGAATAATATCAAATTTTGCATGCAAATCACAAATTACGATAACAACCTATTCCAAGGCTCGGTACCCCAAACGGACATCGATAACGCCAAAGTCCACTTCAAACCAAACATAAGAAACTCTTAAACTTTCAATGGCATTTTCTACAATAAGCACCGACATGCTCCTGGACCACCCGATACTCAATCCGAACATACACCCAAGTCCGAAATCATCATACGAACATATTGGATCCTTCAAATCTCAATTCTGAGGTCGTTTACTCAAAAGTCAAACCTTAGTTAACTTTTCCAACTTAAAATTTCTAAATTGAGAATTTTCCTTCCGAAACAACTCTGAACTTCCTGAAATTCAATTCCGACCACACGTACAAGTCATAATATATGAAATGAAGTTACTCGAGGCCTCAAACCATCGATCGATGTTCTAGAGCACAAAATGACCGGTCGAATCATTATAATGGCAGCGATCTAGATAATCATGTGGGTCCTCAAAAGATGCGCCACTGAAATGAACTGGAAAGAGCTTGGTAAACTTGTCTAACCTCAACAAAGCCTCAGAAGACATAGCAGGCCTATCACCGACCTGTGCCGCAACAACCGGCTGAAATACCCCAACTGGCGGGGTTGCTGGAGTCTGATACTGGGGATCCACCTGCTCCGGGGTGTGAGTAGCCGGAGTTTGTGCTCCTCCCCCAGCCCGAGTGCGGGTAGTACCACCAGGAAGGTTCTGATCTGGGCCACAGTCTCCATGGGCCACACTCTCCATAAGAACCTAAGTTGGTCCGACGGGTACAGTATGAGGCCTGCCTCTGCCTCGGCCTCTAGCGTGACCTCAGCCTCGACCTTTTCCCCTGGTCGTAGCTACCACTGGAGGCTCTGGCTTCTGTCCGACTACAGATGTTGTGTGTGTTCTCGCCATCTGCGAGAGAACAAGAATAGAAGGGTTCAATCATCAATGATAGAATAAAATCGCATGATAGAGAATGATAGGAGGCTCCACTACGGGTGCTACTGCTCGAGCTCTAGGCTGAGGTCTGCCTCTGCCTCGTCCTCTAGCGTGACCTCGGCCTCGACCTTTTCCACTAGTCGTAGCTACTACTGGAGGCTCTGGCTTCTGTCCGACTACAGATGTTGTGTGTGTTCTCGCCATCTGCGAGAGAACAAGAATAGAAGGGTTCAATCATCAATGATAGAATAAAATCGCATGATAGAGAATGATAGAAGTGAAATTGTTTCTAGACTCCATAGCCTCTAGAAGATAAGTACAGACGTCGCTATACGGATCATCCAGACTCTATTAAGCTTGCTCGTGACTCGTGAGACCTAGGTAACCTAGTGCTCTCATACCAACTTGTCACGACTTGGAATTTCCACCCTCGGAATACCTAAGATTTCACTTGCCAGGCAAGCCAACGTTAGAATAATTTATCCATTTTTAACAGTTCAAATTAAATGATAATCAAGAAAATAAAATAACTAAAATAAAGTGAAAAAACCATAACAACCGCAATATCTAAATACAATCTCAGAACTGGCGTCACAAGTGCACGAAAGACTAGAATAATACAAATATTTGTCTGAATGAAAGTAAAACTGTCTGAAATGAAGTGAATAGCTAGGATAAGGGAGAAAGGGTACTTCAGGGCTGCGAACGCGGTGTATTTGTACCTCAAGCCTCTGAATTGCAATCAATCCGAGAAATCTACTGACCGTCACTGGGACCGACTCCAAAGTCTGCATAAGAAGTGCAGAGCGTAGTATGGGTACAACCGAATCCATGTAATCTATAGGTGCCGAGCCTAACCTCGACGAAGTGGTGACGAGGCTAAGGCGGGTCACTTACAATAACCTGTACGCAATATAATGATAATAATAGAAAAAAATGCAGGAAAAGTAAAGCTGTTAACTTATGTAAATAAACTCAATCCTCGACAGTAAAACGAGAAACATCAGTCCTCAGAATCTCGTATGAAAACACCGAAAGCTAACACAATGTAATAAGGAATACAAAACACAAAATCTGTTGCAGCGCACAACCCGATCCTACCGTAAAAACACAATCCTCATTTATTCCACCATATCAATATCAAGAATAACAAAGTAAAATTTGTCACGGCACGCAACCCGATCCCACCATATAATCAAAATCAATATCATAATCTTTACTTATTTCACCATATCAGTATCACATATAAAATCCGTCGCCGCGTGCAACCTGATCCCGCCATATCAATATTAATCATCCCTTATTCCACTCGTTGCAGTGTGCAACCCGATCCATAAATAAAATCAATAAATGAAATCAACTCAACAACTCAATTCACAAGAATCGCTACAATTAAATAATATAAAAGCAAAGCCATAAAGGAACCTCATACCAAATCAAGGAATGCTACAATTAATACAATGCAACAAGACATGCCAAGTACAAGACAGTTAAAGCATACAAGTAAGACAATTAAAGCAAGTAGCAGTTAATCATGAAATTATGGGAGAAATGAACATCTTAATACGATAAATATAAGTGGCAAGTAGCAAGTTAAGGCACAGAAAGCAATTTAAGACATGTAATGTCACGACCCAATTCCTTCTATAGGCCGTGATGGCGCCCAACGTCTCCGCTAGGTAAGTCAACGGTGAATCAGACATGCATCTATTCTTTTTAATGATTTCAAAGTAGTTGATTTTTATTTTATTAAGTAATTGAGAAATAAAAAATTTAATAAAGTAAAGCGAAAACTAATGAAAGAGCAAATGCAGAGAAATAAAAGATCAAAAGCCATATAGTCTCTACTAGCATGTTTCCAAGAACTGGTGTGACAAGTGTATGAGCACTAGTAGAATATACAAAACACCTACGCTACTGTCTTAAATAAGATAGACAGAAAGTAAATATAAAAGAGATACTTCGGGTGTTGCAAAACGGACTCAGAAAACAGCTCACCACTAAGCCTCGTGGTAATGGGAGTGCGCGCCTGACCGACTGCTAGATGCACCTACCTCAGACCCTGCACGATTTCGTGCAGAAGTGTAGCATGAGTACATAAACAATATGTACCTAGTCAGTATCCGGTCTAACCTCGAGAAGTAGTGACGAGGGGTCGACATCGACACTTAGTATGGGCCAAAAAAATACAGAAACTCTAAATAAGCATGAGATATGTGAATGATAATAATAACACAATAGCAAGAAATGAATAAATGATTCTTTAACTAATAATAAATTTCAAAAAATCTTCAACTAACACATACCAACTCCAAATAAAATTCGGGCCAATAAATAAATTATAACCTCTTTCATAAAAAAAATATCACGTATATTCGGGCTCCAAACATTAACACGCACGATTTACCGAGGTCGTACGGTCCGATCCAGAATAATATGTACATTGCTGAGGGTCGAACAGCACGAACCATAGATGCATCTATTATACTGTCGAGGCATTCGACCTGCTCCACAAGAAGAGAGAATATGATATGAACATCCAATTTAAAAGCTAGCGGAAGACTAATACATCAGGAACCACAATTTCTAATAACGGTCAAATAACCCGCCAAAACTCAGAGTACGTGTAATTCAGTCTATAAGAATCCTTTAACAAGTTTCAATATAATTTAGGCACTTAAATTAATAAGTAGAGTGCAAACAATGCAAGTATTTCATGATTTAGGTCCTAAAACTATCCGGACTTAAGCATAACTAGTAGCTATGCACGGACTCTTATCACCTCGTATGTACGTACCCCCCAAAATTAGGAGCAAATAGTAATTTAAAATACCTATGGAGAAAATTCCCTCTTACAAGATTAGACAAGAGACTTACCTCATCTCAAAGCTCACTTTTCGACCCACGAGTTCACTCTAAAGGCTCAACTTGGTGCCGAACAATTTAAAACTAGTCAAATATTATATATATTAATTAATATACACTCACAAGTTCATAATTTAGCTATTAGATTAATTACCCAACCCTGATTGAAAGATTCTTAAAATTCAACCCGAGGCACACGTGCCCGGATTTCGAATATTTTCGAATATAAATGTTACCCATTACCTCACAAACTCAAATATATAATTTTCACCAAATTTCATAATTATTTTCGTGGTTAAATCCCATATTTATCATAACTTAGCTTTTTCAACTAAACGCATAATTTCTACAATCTATGTGTTAAGAATCTACCCAAAATGCATGTATTAAGCTCATCTTGTATAGAAATTACTTACCTCAAAGTGCTAGGTTAAAAACTCCCACTTCAAAGATCTCTAAAATCGTCCAAGAAGTGAAAGAAATGAACCAAAATAACCTAAGTCCCGACACTAAATGAACCTCACAGCCCCAACAATTTTCGCTTTTGTGGATCCTGAGGTGCACCTGCGACGCCGCACCTGCAGAAAAATCCATCGTAGGTGCGATCGTCGCCTAGATTGGCCAAGTCCGCTTCTGCGGAGAAGCATGTGCGTCTGTGCTTTCGCTTTTGCAGAGCAGGTCCGAATTTGCGCACACGCACATGCGGAAATTCGCTCTCACCTGCGAATCCAGGCCTCTTTGGCCTTGCCCGCACATACGATCATTTCCCTCGCAGGTATGGTAAGCCCTTCGCTTCTACGACCACTAGGAAGCCTGCTCTAGGCTGCTTCTGCGGTCGATGGGCCGCTTCCACGAGGTCACACCTGTGGCCAAAACCTCGCAGGTGCGAACGCACCAAAACTGGAGCACCAGTAGCTCCTCGAAGTCTAATTTCGAGTCCGATTTCCAATCCGTTTCGCATCCGGGGCCCCCGGGACTCCATCCAATCACACTCACACATCCAACAACATAATACGAACCAACTCGCGCACCAAAATAATATCTAGAAGTACAAATTGAATGCCAAAAGGCATGAATTGAATTATGAAACTCAAAAACTTCTAGAAACACTTTCGCGCGTCTATTTCCTATAAAATCAGCTCAAAAATTACGCTAAATTTTATATGCAAGTCACATATCACCACACAAAACTATTCAGATGCTCGGAATCCCAATCAGGCCTTGATAACATCAAATCCTACCTCAAACTAAATTTAAAGAACTTGAAAACCTTCAATTCACCAACTTTCAATATTAAGCGCTGAAACGCTCTCGGTCATGCAAAACCCGATTCGAACATATGCCCAAGTCCAAAATGATCATATGAACCTATTGGGATCATTAAATCCCGGTTCTGAGGTCGTTTACTCAAAACATTGAATCAAGTCAAACTTAACCAATTTAAGCCAATATTAAGAAACTAAGTGTTCTGATTTCAACCCGAACTAACCATCACTGCAAGTTATAAAATAGTAAAAGCACATACAGGGAGTCTTAATTAGGGGAAGGGATCTAGAAAGCAAAACAATCGGTCGAGTCGTTATATTCTCCACCCCTTAAACAAACGTTCGTCCTCGAACGAGTCTAGAATTGTACTCAGAGTGCCGAATAAGTATAGATATCTGCTTCGCATGACCCCTCAACTGAACCTTTATCGCAGAAATCTTCTTTGACCTCAACTGGCGAACATGCCTGTCAATAATGGCAATTGGCTCCTCCTCATAACCAAGGCTCTCATCAAGCTGAACCGTGTTGTAGTCTAACATATGCGACATGTCGGCATGATACTTCCAGAGCATAGACACATGGAAACCCGGATGAAATCCCGATAGACTAGGAGGCTTTCAAGATTCCCTTCATCGACGAGACTTTCAAGAGAACCTTCTCGCTCACCATAAATGATAAATCATGTGCCTTCTGATTCGAGCAACTCTTCTATCTGGACTGTGTTATGCGAAGTTGCTCCTGAATCAAATTCACCTTCTCCAAGGCATCCTTCACCAAATCAGTACCATATAGCCTAGCCTCGCTGGGCTCGAACCATCCAATGGGCGAACGACATCGCTGACCATACAAAGCCTCAAATGGAGCCATCTTAATGTTGGACTGATAACTGTTGTTATAAGCAAAGTCGACCAAAGTCAATAATCGATCTCACTGCCCTTCTAAGTCAATTACACATGCTCTGAGCATATCCTCTAAAATTTGAATTGTCCGCTCCGACTGCCCATCGGTCTGCGGATGAAAGGTTGTGCTGAGCTCTACCTGGGTCCCCAATTCACTATGTACTACCCTCCAGTAATGCGAAGTAAATTGAGGACCTCTATCTGATATGATGAAAACAGGCACACCATGCAACCGAACAATCTCCTAAATGTAGATATGGGCTAATCTCTCTGAAGAATACGTAGTCACAACCGAAATGAAGTGTGTTGACTTGGTCAGCTTTTCGACAATGACCCAAACTGTATCAAACTTCCTCAAGGTCTGTGGCAACCCAACTACAGAGTCCATAGTGATGCGTTCTCATTTCCACTCGGGTATAACCATCTACTGGAGTAGGGCACCTCGCATCTGATACTCATACTTAACTTGCTGGCCATTTAGGCACCTCGCAGCATACTCAACTATGTCCTTCTTCATCCAGCGCCACCAATAATGCTGCCTCAGGTCGCGATACATCTCGTAGCACCTGGATGAATAGAGTACTGAGAACAGTGTGCCTCCTCTAGAATCGGATTCCTCAATTCATCAACATAAGGAACACATAGACGACTCTGGAATCGCAAAATACCATCCTCATCGATAATAACCTCCTTAGCACCACCCTATAGTACCGTCTCTTTAAGAACCAACAAGTCGTACGGACGAACCTTGATCTGCTCGAACACTCGGTTAATAGAGAATGAAACCGTAAACTAGAGGGACTCTTTTGTTCATTTAATACATCATTTATTTTCGTTAACTCCAAAGCTATATTCAAAATCTAGAGTAATCAGATACTTTAAATCTGCCATTAATGTGGAATAAATATCTGGCAAATTGCACTAAATTGTGTAGGCATAGTAAATGGGAAAAGGTGATTATAATTTACCAAAAAAAGAAATTCAAAATAGTGTTCAGTTCTTTTCACAATAAGTGCCAAGTCCGTACGAATGTTAAATCATTTGATTTTTTTGAATTGTTTCGGAAAATGATTAATTTCTTGTAAAAAAAAAAGTTTATATTTATAGCCTAGACAGAAAGCAGAGTGTCAGCCAAACTATTTTAATTATTTACACTACTACTAGTATAAGTATAGGGTAAATGTGTCCGGCAAGTTTGGACAAATACGAAAAAATTACCTAGTGTATTTGTTTCGAACTTAAACGTGAGACTTAGTTTATAATTATCAACACCTTTTATTAACCAAAATAAAATTGTCTTTATGTGACCTAAGGTCACAAATGCGAACTATAGAATTAGCTATTACTGCTTGCATTAGAATATATTATCTACATCGCATTTGTTAATGTGTGTCCCTTTCACGGAAATGGACGAAGGTAGTGTACTGTTTACGAGTTCGGACGAATCCAGTAGCTTTTGTTTAGACCCTTTTATATTAAAAAACTTATTAAATATATAAATATTTAATTACGAACCCAATAACTAAACGAGCTATGAACTCATTGGTTGATTCAGAAACTATAAACTTCAAATCTGCGCTCTGTTGTTTACGTACTTGTATAAATACACGATAATTTCTGCATCGGACTGCTTTGTATTTTATATAAGTAAAATAACAAAATTTGCTAAATCGGATATAAAATATTTGAGATTAGAGGAATCAAACAACTTGCCAAATTAGACAATTTTTAAATAATAATAATAATAATATAATTCCACTAAATTTTCACTTTCTTTTTTTAACTTATGTGTGGTGGAGACAAATCCAAAGAGAAGATACTTGCTGTAGACAAAATATTCTACCTAATATTCAAACTCTTTTCTCAGTGTTTCACATATTACAAGGCAGTCAGGTGGACACTTCTTTCCCACTAATGGCCATTTTCATCCCCAAAGAACTTTTGGCCTTTTCTTACTCACATGCAAACTCTCTTAGTCACACACTACTTTTCTTTTTCCATCTAAAAGTCTGATTTAGTTGCTTTTGTATCCCCCTAACTTATGGAAATTTACTCAATTTGTGATGATAGGATCGTTTGGCACGAACACAAGTAATGCATGAATTAATAATGTAGGGGTTAGTCATGCAGTAATTAGTAATATAGGGGTTAGTAATGCAGGGATTAGTAATGCATGGATTGTAGCGCTGTGATTATTTTTTATAAGTATTTGGTTCATTGTATTAAAAAGAAGCTATGCAACGTATAATCTAAGCTTGTATTTAGTTTAAAACTGTACAAAATCTTATTTACAATTATACCCTTGAATATTAAAAATTAAAAGGGTTTGAGGGGAGGTTTAGTAATTTTAGGGTCTTATCCAGGTATAGTTAATGCAGAGATTAGTAATCCCTTGGTTTCCTTAGTATTAGCTAAGCCCTCCTATGACGTATAAGTAATCCATGTATTAGGTATGCATAAATTGAATTGAGCAACCAAATATTGTATTGGACGGATTAAATTTTTATACATGGATTATTTTACTTAGTACAGCCTATCAAACGATCCCTTATTGTTTTAAATCTTAGGATTGTGACTTATACCTTGATCTTTTTAATTCCAAAACAATTACGATTGTTATCTCCATATGATGTGGTGAAACGACGATTTTATATTCATTACTGGATTCAATTGAATCAATAACTTTTGACGGTAGCGTAAATTTATGTAAATAAAAATTCATTATAGTTATAACAAATTGTTGATTGAACTTATAGCTTTACAAATATAATATGTCCAATTTTAAAAATCTTAAATATTAAACTCACACAATTTAAATACTAAATTCATTTCTAATAACTATGCCTTTCTCCATGCTGCTATATATACGTGCAACAAGAATTTTGGATTAACTTGTCCAATCGAATATTTGCTATCAAAAAGTTAGGAGTAAGGAGGAATTCATTTCATAATAAAAAGATATTCAAATGATGTAGTTATATATGGTCATATTTTATTTTTGCTTATAACATGTTTTCATATATTTTTAGTCATTTTAAGTCGTAACTAATACTTTTTATGTAATAGATATGTAAAATAAATTTTAAAAATTGATGTCTGAATTAAGCTAGAAAATTAGGTAATTTAACTTTCATAGTCCGAACTCCTTTCTTTTTGCAATAATTTGCGAAAGAATAAAAGGTATGCAATCGAAGAATCTGACGAGATATGGAGAGGATATGCTCGAACCGGACCGCATCATTTGGAACTAAAGAAGCTTCGGAGTCTTGATTTCCAATCTATTCTGCATATGAAATTAGAACCGGGCAACCCATGATCGTGGGGTTTTACGTAGCGCAAATATGATTTAATCGGGTCAATTAATTCCATATTGTAAAAAAAATAGAACTAATATTGAGAAAAATTATGGGGCTAATTAATAAGAAGACAAAAAGAAGTGAGTCAAAGTGCAATAGCTGAATATATATAAGGGTATCAAGAACAAATAAATAAATAAATAAATAAATAAATAAATAAATAAATCAGATCTCCAAATATGCCTCTTTGTTGTACTTTGAAGACCAAGATATCAAAAAAAAAAAAAAAAAAAAAAAAAAAAAAAAAAAGACCAAGATATCAAATGACGTGTCGAATTACCAATGAAATAATGACACGTAGACACCTCGAGAGCTTGTTACGTTTAAGCATGCATGTAAGGAAGGAGGACCGTCGCAGAATCCTCCCCTTATATCGCCTACTATATATATTTATACAACTCCCTTTTTGTGATTCCCATTTTTTCTCAAATACCCAAAAAAAGTTAGCCTCTTCTCTTTCACAATAGAGAGAGAGAGAGAGAGAGAGAGAAAGGAGAGAGAGAGAGAGAGAGAGAGAGTGAGTGGGGGGAGTACTGAAGGCTCAAGGCCAAAGAGGTAATTTTTTCCTACAATTATCTCCATTGTTTTCACCTGCATTCTTGCTTCCTTTTTTAAAATTTGATGATTCTTGATTTGGTTATGAGTTTTTTGATTGATTTTAGCTGCATTGAGTTTTTCTTGGCCAGATCTGTAATGGGTTTCTCTTTAGTTTTTCTTTGATTTCCCATGTTTGGTACCTGCATTGGAACTCTGATTATATCTGGATTCGAGCTTAATCTGAATACCTCCTCTGATTAATTTGGATTAATCTGGATACCTCCTCTGATTAATTTGGATTAATCTGGATTCCTCGGATTAATTTGGATTTGCGCTACGTAAGGCTTGTCAAAGGAGAGACTTTTTGAACCCGAGACTTCTAATTAAGAGTTAAGAGGTTTCTTTTTAGACTTTGCAGGAACAGAATCACATATTTAAATTTTGTCACAAAAGCCTTTGATTTCTGTTTTTGTGTGTGAATTTTTGCATGCATGAACCATCTTTAGGGAAAAAGTGCTTTTTTAAAAAAATCTTTTTGTGATAGGTAATTTTCTGGGTTTATTTTAGTTTTTTTAATCCAGAACTATAGAATTTGCATGCATGATTTTTGGATAATTTGTAATTTTTATGGGTTTTGTTTTGCTTGAGAGCAGTAAGTACAGTTTTTTCTCAAACTTTGGTATTTCGGAGTATGTTTAATGTGAGAATTTAAAAAGTGGGGTAAAAAGATGAAATTTTTAATCTTTTTAGGTGGCGGCTACCGGCCAAATCAATCTTTGTTTATATCAGTCTTTTTTATTGTTGTATTTGTCAATTTCTTTTTAATTTCGATTTGATTTGTTCAAATCATTATGTGGGGCTTTCTGATTTTGACAAATCTACTTTTTCCAATTTCCACCATGACAAAAAAAAGTGATTCTTTCTTTTGTTGACCTCAGTCTTTTCCTTTAAGATTTTGAATTTCTTTTTCCAAAGAGGATTTTTTTTTTCTCCCTCCAAGAATTCCCTAGCTTGCTTTTGGGTGACTCGAACTCACAACTTATTGGTTAGAAGTGGAGGGTACTCACCGCTTGAAAAATGATTTTGATTTTCTACTTTGGATTATCAATTTTTGTAAAAATATCAGCTTTTATGAAAATTATTGTTATTATTACTGCGTATAATCTGGAAAACAATTATACATTTAAAAAAAGAATTTGAGAAATAAAATTGTACTTGATTATATTCAATGTACCCATTTTCAGTATTCAGTTCACATGATTGCCTAACATAGATGTACAGCACCAAAGTTTGTAGAGATTCTGTTCTGATCTTATATATTAGATGTGGACATGACTTGTGAGAGTAAATATGAATTGTCAAGTACTACTCCTTTGAATAGTCAAGATCAACTTACTATTCATTGGTTCTCTAAGTGGGCCTTTGGACATAAGAATTATAAAATTACATGGGAAAAATTTTTAAGTGAAAATGATAGTTGACAATTAGAGTTATGCTTGGAAATGAGTACAATTTTAGGTTGTTTTTGAATTTTTGTGAGTGAACTGAAGTGAAAATTTTAAAAAATAGCTTTTTGGAGTTCTTTATATTTTCGAAAAATTATAAAATTCATCTTCAAGTGAAAAAAATTGAAAATTTTTGGCCAAACACTTCATTTTTTGAAAAAAGTGAATTTTTTTTATGGCCAAACGGCCCTTAAGTTGAATGGTTGGGAGATTTTTTTTGCTAGGTAGTTTTTTTTTCCTTCACTTTTTATTCAAGGTGGGGGTTTGTATTAGCTTGCATGGACCATATTATTCCACTTGGTACTTGCTATTTCCGGTGCCGCGGCGCGGATGCTCCCGTACAATGTATTTTGTCTCTCTTCGGATTTGTGAGTTGGCAATTTTTCATTCTTTCTTTGAAAAAAGAGAAGGAATTCTAGGCTAGATAGTACCATTTTTGGTTAACTGGTATAAAGGTAGTTGTTCATTGAGACGAGGTTCTATCGGAAACTTCTCTATTTTCCTAAGGTAGGGGTAGGAGTAAAAATGTTAATTTTCTACTCTTTGAGATCTTCTTTGAGTAACTCTATTTCTAGTTGCCACAAAAGACTTATCAATTCTCTCTTAAAGGCATATACGCCAAGTGTTTAACAAACATATGTGGCACACCTTCAAGATTTTAATTCTCTTCTATAGTATGATTTCCTCCTAAGCCGAAGGTCTATTGGAAATAGCTTTTCTATCGTCATAAGGTAGGGGTGAAGTCTACATACACACTATCCTACTATCCTCCCCAGCCCCTAGGGTGTAGGATATTACTGGGTACGTTGTTGTTGTCGTTTGTGATATGATTTCCTCTAGAGGTGGATGTGAGAAGTGATTTATGACTAGAAAATTAATGCTGTTGTAGTAGTGCTGTATTTTTTAGTTGCTTTTGCTGTCTAGTTTAATTGGTTGGTTGGCGGATGTTATTAATGGTTTACCTTTTAATTAATAGAATGAAGGTCCAATGGTCCTAGCTTAAAGTCAATAACCATCATTATTGTTAAGTTGCACCAGCCTACTTTTTCTTCTTTAATTAGTTGTATAGAAGATGTTATCACATCACTGTTGCATTGTTTGAATTTGAAGGAACTGGAATGAGTACAATAACGTGTAGTAATGGAAGTTACATATAGAAGTTATTTCAGAAAAAGCAAACTCTAATTGTAATTATAGAAACTTAATCAAGTTACTAAATAGTCTTAAAATAGTCGCTAGTTGTTGAGTTTTGACTGGTTGAGAGATCTGAGTATGTTTTAGAAATTGCTTAATCTAATGATATGTTGAATTTGATAAAAATAGCAATTATTGGCCTACAGCTAGTGAGAAAGTTAGCTGAGATGTCAACTGAGTTATGCATGTGAGGATCTTTTTTTTTTTTTTTTTTTTTTTTTT
>MCJB01038226.1:0-50578 GCA_002018475.1 Nicotiana obtusifolia
ATACTATAAATAGAGTTACAAATTCACACAAAAATAAATTATGCTGGACTTGAAGAGGAGCCTTGGCGTAATTGGTAAAGTTGTTGCCATATAACCGGAATTAAATTCAAAAGATGCTAACCTAATTTAACGTGATTTGTTGAAATCTTGTAATTTGAAGGTTTGAAGAATTCCTATGTTTTACCGTAGGTTGACTTTGTTGCTATCGGGTTCAAATTTTGATTTTGAAACTTGGTATAGGTTCATTTAACTATTTCTAACTTGTCTGCAAAATTTGGTGCAAAGCGGAGTTGATTTGACGTGATTCGAACGTTCGACTTTAAATTTGAAAGTTCTTAAGTTTCTTTGAAATTTTCATACATTTTGATGTCTGATTCATAGTTTTAGGTTTTATTTTGGTGGTTTGATTGTGTGAGGGAGTTCAAATGATGTTATTACACTCGTGTGCATGTTTGGTTTGAAGCCCGAGAGGCTCGAGTGAGTTTCAGATAGGCTACGAATAAATTTTGAAATTAGGAGGATTGCTGGTTTCAGAGGTTCAGGTGACTGGTGCTTTGTTCTTCGTGATCGCAAATCCACTATCGAGATCGCGAAAAGTAACTGGCACTGGGGTGGGATTTCCTCTATGCGTACGCGAGGTTGAGATCGCGAATGCGAAGAAGTGGTGGGATCACTGTTGTTCCCTAACGCACACGCAAGTATACGCGGTCGACAAGTAATATAGGATTATGAGTCCAGGTTGTCGTACCCACAGGGACTTAAATTAACTACTTTCTAACGAACTAATACTGTTATTTAAACAAGCAAAATCCGAATTCAAGAGATGGATTATTCTAAACTATAATTCTAATTTATATCTACTAATTGCAAGGAACAAATTACGTGTTATGTAATCAATTAAACAAATATTCCAGGGTTGTGATTAGTTTTCCAATCCTATTGTGTTCTAATTGACTTCCCGTTCATATAATTCATGTATGGTTGCTAATTAATCGATAAACATACTAATAGCCTTCTTCCGAAGTACTATTCGCCTATTCTTAATTAGATTAACACCTATATTCCTATGGAATTAATCTATCAAGAACGCAATAAAAATACGATATTCAATTAAGCATGGTGATTAACTATATTCCTATCCTAACCACGAATCCGCCCCCGTTAAAAGGTTAATAACATGCTTTCTCCAATTCTTTTCTAATCTAAGCGTAGTTTTCCCAAACATATGCATAGATAATTGATAGAACTCAATTGATGGCCAACACAATTAAGCAATTAGGCATAGAATTGAAGAAACAACCATATGATTATGAATAAACAAGGAATTGTCAATTTCGAATCATAATATTCATGGCTAATCACAACCCCAGAACAAGGAGTGATTAGCCACTCATGTTCAGAATAATCAAAAGATACAGTATTGAAAAACTAATAAAAATACTAGACAGAGATGAAGACTGATGATTGATTGCTTTTGTGCGATGTTCGTAGCGTTCTAGACTCCAAAATCACGTTCTCACTCTTCCTATTGGGTTTGGAGGTGTTTCTATAGGAGTTGGGAAGGGTTGGGGTCGAATTAGTGGACTCCTAGACAGATTAGGACGAATTCCCGAAGTCGGCGCCCTGGCTGGCGCCAGGCGCCCCCAGGGCGCTGCAACCAGTGGCTTTTCTCCTGGTTTCTGCCTCCAGCGCCACAGGTGGCGCCAGGCGCTGCCTGTGGCGCCCAATGCCTCTTGGTCCGTTTTCGTCTCGTTTTGGCTCGTTTCTTGCCCGTTTCGCCCCCAATTTCTCCCGACTCATTCCTACACATAAAAACGCATTACATTAACATGAATCGAAGCAATTAACATCCCAATTTCACAAAACAAGAGCCAAATATGCGGTGATTTACATAGAATTTTATATATTTTATGCCAAACATCAACACCCCACACTTAGACTCTTGCTCGCCCTCGAGCACAGGGATTATATACAACCTTCCCAACTACCAAACTCTTAATATTATCATGGAACATTCGACTTTTCAAACAAACCATACTTTTGAACACAATCAATACTAGCAAATAAGCATGAACACATTCTTAATCCATATAATTCCCGTAAAGTCCACTTAAGCACAATAATTCAATAATATCCAACAACCCAATTGTCACCACCCAACCTCAAAAGCCGACTTGCCACATTAAGCAATTTCAATGCATATACTAACCTAACAAGACAGTTTATACATTACCAGTCGCTCATGATATCATGTGCCCTCACCAATATCTGAAGAGTGAACATATATGAATAAAATCACACAAAATTGCACAACATACTCTCACTCTCACAAAGAACTCATATGCTTCCCATAAAGTACCATAAGCTTGCCCGTAGTGTAGATTTCCACTAATTGAGTCAGTCAAATCTAAGATCAACTAGGACTTTTAAAGTTGTAATGTAGGCTAGGGCACGGGTAGGGTATATTTGGTAATAGTGGCTAGTCCTCCTAAGCACTTAATACACTACAATCAACATTTAAACACTTTTCTTCTTTCAATTATTAAACTTGTCTCATATACATAGCCTTTCTTTTTCAACTCAGCAATTCTCTCATCTCACTAGCACAAAACAGTAGGAGGTGTTTTTCCATATCATTTTTACTAACATTTTATCTCTTTTTCATTTTTTTTCTTTCTTCTTTTCTTTTCGCACTCCATACAAATTTTCATCAGCTAGTGATTCTTCAGTTTAGCTTCATTTAACCGACAAGTCTTTTCACGGTTCTGCTCATAATCAAGACAATCCCCCTAACTCTACCCTTACTTCTTTTAGCGACTAAGTGCTTTCGGAGGTAAAGGTTCAAATAAGGTCTGAATTTAAGAACAAAATAAGGGAAAAGCTTGTAATGTAGGTACCAAAGAAAAAGGCCTATAGGCTCAAAGGGGCTAGCAATGGACACATTTATATTTCGATGTGACAAGCACATCCATAAATAAACAAGAAAGTGCCTATATCATTTCTTAGATTAGCCCAACTTACAGTTTCACTTTAATTAACACACTGGGCAAGTTCTAAACTATATAAGACAGCATAGAGAATCAAAACCTTACTCACACAATGCACATGACTCAATCACGACGGTTCTGTTCAAATTTCGAGCTAAGCCAGCATATATAATTGAAACAATTAAGCAGTAAATACACTACATGATATGCAAGTCAACGATTGAGAAGAGGTGTCACAAATTGGGTGGATTTTCTTTAGGCTTATAATTAAACGGGAAGTGGATCATGTGTCATAGCCTATTGTACTAGCATGAACCATGTCAAGAAGCATTGCAATATATCCCAGTTCTTCATAAAATTAGTCCTAAAAGAAAGATTAAAATTGCCCCGTTCGAGCTACATCCTTGGAAAAGAACCGGTGCACTAAGAAAAACCAAGGAATATTACCTAACTATCCTAAAAATAAAAAAAAATCTTTTTGTTGTTTTTGATCCAATTTTTTTCCCTCAAGAAAACGATCCATCGCCGGGAAAAATCTAGAATATATATATATATATATATATTTTTTTCGTTTTATATTTTTATATGTCTATATATTTTTTCATTTTTCTGATTTTTAGTCTAAAGACTATCACTAACAACCTATTAAGAAAACAAAAATACTAAACATTATCCAAAAAAAAAAAAATTACAACCAACAATTAAACTAACAAATGCATAATATCAACATCACACTACACAAATTTTAACAACAAACAATTACCAGCACGCGAAGTACTTCCCCCACCCCACACTTAAAGTATGCAACGTCCCGATGCACTAAAAATATAAGCAACAAGTAGGGTGAAAAGAAAACTCCCTTTCAATCCGTGCCGATCTGATCAGAATCCAGCTCGAAAGGTACCAATGCTGTGGGCCCTGTTGCTTCATCATCGTCATCCCCCTCGTGATCCGAACCTTGCACTGTGTTGGCATCCTCGGATGAATGAACCTGACTGCCAGGTGCAATCCCTAACATCTCCTTAGATGCCCCGGAAAGATCATCGCGCAAGTGCATGCGCTCTTCATCTGAGATGCCCGCTCGGCTCATGAGTAGGTTGATAGCGTTGTACATGTATTTGCTGAAATTTTCTTCCCGCTCCAACCTAGCTGCTGGGGCGAGCTTAGATGATGGCTCCATGACGGAGGTAATTTCCATAAGACCAGCTGGTGCTTCTACCACTTCATCGTCCCTAGGATATTCGGGCACTCCCAAAAATCGCATATACTGTGTCAGGAGGTTGCCAAAATATAACCGCCGAATCTAGTGCGGGCCATCTCAGTGAGCATGATCTCAGCTATATTGATGGGTCGGCCGGTCATGAGAGAGAAGATCAAACACACTCGGGCTCGAGTGCAGTCGCTGCTATGCTCGGCAGGCATCAGTCTAGCCTGCACAAAATTCTGCCATACTTTGGCGATGAGGTTTTGAAGTCTCTGAGGATCGGCAATTTCAACACCCAAATAGTTGCACAGCTCTTCTCGACCCAATGGCACCTCAGTTCTTCGAACATAAGAGATGGAGCGCTGGTGGACCCAGTTGGAATATAATTCGCGAACGAGACTCAAATTGGTCGGCGCTGGGCAATCAAGAAATTTTTCCATTCGGGAGAGGCGTAGTCGAGCAAGCACATCCGGGAATCGCCTTTCCAATGTAGTGGTGTTGATGCCCATTTCGGAAACGTAGCGCCCAGTTGGCACAAA
Organism: Nicotiana obtusifolia; assembly: GCA_002018475.1. NCBI lineage: Eukaryota > Viridiplantae > Streptophyta > Magnoliopsida > Solanales > Solanaceae > Nicotiana > Nicotiana obtusifolia. The sequence continues at coordinate 4,731 of MCJB01038226.1, forward strand.
GTTCCGATACCATACTGCCGCAGTATCATTAACAAAATCCAATCGTGGGCGAGGCCTGGTGGGGACTTGCTGCGATCCCTCATCTACTTGCTTTCCCTTGGATTGTCGCGATGACCTCTCTCCTTGTTTTCGCTTCTTAGGAGCTTGTGAAGTGGCGGAAGCTTTGCCAAGTGCTTTCCCTTTTGCATCATCATGTGCCATATCGTCCTGCAACACGACAAATAGAAAAGTGAGCATAGTGTAGTACAATTTCATGAAGGGACCCCACACTTAAACTCGAGGTATAAAAACAAGTGTTGCAATACAATTTATGGGTACTCAAGGCTTCCCCGTGTGTGAGAAATAGTGAACATGGCGACGTGAGTAAGTGACAATGATAACACCCGAGAAAAGTTCGGCACTTTAAATGTTAAGACTAGAAAACACTTACATGAAGCTCGCGGACACAATTTTACAACATACATGATTAATAGTTATGGAGAAACACATGTTCGACATCAAAGCCCGATCACTCAACATATAAAATTTACCCATGATACCCCACACTTAGTTCAAACGCAAATACAATTATTTTCGGTTACTCAGACTTCACCGGGGCATTAAAATTCTCATTCAGGCATTTAAACAAACAGGTGGTGGGCAGGAATAGTGTTCTTCACCTTCAACAATGGTGAAGTATAGTAGCCCTCCCGATTTTGACAAAGTAGAGGGAATGCTAGTTTACTACTCCGATACAACAAGAACACATAAAATTTCGGCCCACTATACTACCAAGCAATTCGAGAATAAAAGACGAAAAAAGAGGAAAGGGGATGGTGGGGATGGGAACATGAATGGACATACACAAATAAAAGACAAAGAAATTAAAGGAGAAGATGAAAGAGAAGAGAAGATGTTTATACCTGAAGAGTTAGAGTTAAGTGAGATGGAGAATGTTTAAATTTTTCTAATGAAGAAGAAGAAGAAGAAGAAGAAGATCAGCAGAGAAGAGGGATTTTGTTTTTTGTGTTTGTCGTGTGTGTTGTCAAACGGGTGGGTGGGTTTTATAAAAAAAGTTATTTTTGTTAGGGGAAAATGGGTATGGGTCAAAATTAGAAAAAGAAAACACTTACCTGGACACCCCCCCAGCCGGCGCCTAGCGCCCTGCCCGGCGCTGGGGTCTTGGACCTTACTGCCTGGGGCGCCACAGGCAGCGCTGGGCGCTGGCCTGGCGCCGAAGGCAGATCAATTTCCCTTTTTTTTTGTGTCACTAATATGTTACATCATTACATCTACTATTTTTATACATCAATTATATTCCTCTCGCTAATCTAAAAGACTAAAATAAGAAGTTAACTAAGAAAACACGATAAAAATTGGGTTGCCTCCCAATAAGCGCCTGATTTAACGTCGCGGCATGACTCTAATTTTTCGCCTTACTCGTTAGTGAGTACAACCTTGGTTTTATCTCTGTTTATCAGACCTCCCCAATAGTGCTTAACCCTTTGACCGTTCACCAAAAAATTTCTTTCACTATTCAGAGCTCGCAGTTCAATTGCACCATATGGAGTAACCCGTACCACTTCGAAAGGACCCGACCACCTTGATTTAAGCTTTTTGGGAAACAACCTTAGTCTTGAATTGAATAATAGCACCTGTTGGCCTGGTCCAAAATGGCGTGGTTTTATGTGCTTGTCATTCCATCGCTTTGTCGTTTCTTTATATAATTTGGCATTCTCGTAGGAGTGTAGCCGGAACTCATCTAATTTATTCAACTGCATGAGTCGTTTGTCGCCCGCTGCTTCGAAATCCATATTCAGCCTTTTTATCGCCCAGTAAGCTTTATGTTCCAATTCCACCGACAAGTGACATGCCTTTTCATATACTAATTTGTAGGGAGATGTTCCAATTGGAGTTTTGTAAGCTGTCGTATACGCCCAAAGTGCATTATCTAGCTTTGAGGCCTAATCCTTTCGGTTCACGCTCACTGTCTTCTCTAGAATTTGTTTAATCCCCTGTTTGAAACTTCCGCTTGGTCGCTTGTTTGGGGATGATATGCTGTGGCAACTTTGTGACGCACCCCATATTTTGCTAGAAGATTATTGAGTAGCCGATTGCAAAAGTGTGTTCCTTCATCGCTGATTAATGCCCGTGGAGTGCCGAATCTGGAGAATATGTTCTTCTTTACGAATGCAGCGACTACCATGGCATCATTTGTAGGCAACACAATAGCCTCCACCCATTTTGACACATAATCAACGGCAAGCAGAATGTATTTGTTCCCTCTGGAGGGTGGGAACGGTCCCATAAAATCTATCCCCCAAACATCAAAGAGTTCAACTTCTAAAATGTTATTGAGGGGCATCTCTTGCTTCCTTGTGATGGTGCCTATTCTCTGACATTGATCGCATCTTTTTACAAATGCATGTGCGTCCCCAAACAAGGTTGTCCAGAATAGACCGGATTGTAGTACTTTAGCTGCTGTTCGGTCTCCTCAGTGATGGCCTCCATAAGGTGAGGCGTGACAATCATGCAATACAGACACCACTTCTTCTTCCGGAATACATCTCCACATCAGCTGATCAGCACACTATTTGAACAAGTACGGTTCGTCCCAGTAGTAAAAATTCACATCGTGCAGGAACCTTTTTCTGGCTTCAGTCTTGAAATCTGGAGGAAGTACGCCGCTCACCAAGTAGTTCACATAATCCGCATACCAAGGGACTCTGGAAATATTTCTTTTATTTGTCCATTTTCGTCCACGTGATCATGATTTTCTAAGCGGGAAAGATGATCCGCTACCTGATTTTCTGTCCCCTTCCGATCTCTGATTTCCACATCAAATTCCTGCAACAACAATACCCAGCGCATTAATCAAGCTTTAGACTCTTTTTTAGTAAATAGGTACCTGATTGCGGCATGGTCGGTGTGGACTATGACTGTCGTTCCCACCAAATAAGCTCGAAATTTCTCAAATGCCCAAACTACTGCTAACAACTCTTTTTCGGTGGTGGTGTAATTTTGTTGTGCCGCGTCAAGAGTTTTTCTTGCATTGTAGATTGAGTGGAACACCTTGTCTTTCCGTTGTCCCAGCACTGCTCCAATTGCCAAGTCACTAGCATCACACAAAAGTTCAAAGGGCAATGACCAATCCGGTGCTACGATGATAGGTGCAGTCACCAACTTCTCCTTAAGTGCTTCAAACGCCTTGAGGCAGGAATCATCGAATTTGAAGGATACATCTTTTTCAAGCAACCTGCACAAAGGAGTAGCAATCTTAGAAAAATCTTTAATAAAGCGTCTATAAAAACTTGCATGTCCTAAGAAGCTCCGGACACCCTTGATGGAAATTGGAGGAGGTAATTTTTCAACGGCCTCCACTTTCGCTTTATCTAGTTCGATGTCGGTTCTGGAGATCTTATGACCCAATACAATTCCTTCTTGCACCATAAAGTGGCACTTTTCCCAATTAAGTACCAAATTCGTTTCTTCGCACAGTGCTAGCACCTTGCTGAGGTTCTTTAAGCAATCATCATATGAAGACCCAAAAACGGAGAAATCATACATGAACACTTCCACAAATTTTTCCACCATATCGGTGAAAATAGCCATCATGCATCTTTGGAATGTTGCAGGTGCGTTGCATAAGCCGAATGGCATTCGCTTGAAGGCGAAAGTGCTATAAGGGCAAGTGAAGGTAATTTTCTCTTGATCTTCGGGGCATATGACAATTTGATTGTACCCCGAGTAGCCATCCAGAAAACAACAGTATTCATGCCCTACTAGTCTGTCGAACATTTGATCAATGAATGGGAGTGGGAAGTGGTCCTTTCGGGTTGCTTTGTTGAGTTTCCTGTAGTCAATGCATACCCTCCATCTTGTGATAGTTCGAGTTGGAATCAACTCATTCTTCTCGTTCTCTACAACAGTCATTCCCCCCTTTTTAGGTACACACTGCACTGGGCTGACCCAATTGCTGTCAGAAATTGGAAAGATGATACCCGCGTCAAGTAATTTTGTTACCTCCTTCTTCCCCACTTCTTTCATTATTGGATTCAGTGTCCACTGCTGCTCTACACTGGGGCAGTGTCCCTCTTCTAGAAATATTTTATGCATGCAAAAAGATGGACTGATTCCCTTGATATCTGCTATGGTCCACTCGATTTCCTTTTTGTATTCTCGAAGGACCCGAAGCAGTTTTTGCTCTGGCGTGCTGGTCAGACTGGATGATATGATCACTGGCAACGTCTCAGAATTACCCAAATATGCATAGCGCAGATGCGCTGGGAGTGGCTTGAGTTCAAGCTTTGGTGCTTCCTCAATAGATGGCCTGGGAATGGTCAGAGTAACAGGCCTCTCCAATTCTTCGAATTTTCTGAACCCCTTAATATAATTGCAAGATAGGTCCAGTTATTGCTCGATTTCCCCCCATCATCTCATCTTCATTAACTTCCATATCCCTAATAAATATACGTTCAACAGGATCAGCTGGGCTCAAGTAAGGCACTAAGGATTTAGAAACATTCTCCACCACTGAGATCATGGATAACTGATAATTGGTAGAAAAGATATAAAATGATATGTAAATTATCTCGTATTTAGCTCTTGATTTTGTGAATTTGGGAAGTTAATTGCATCGATTCATGTTAATGTAAGGTGTTTTTATGTGTAGGAATGAGTTGAAAGCAATCGGGGGCGAAAACGAGGAAGAAACGAGCCAAAACGAGAAGAAACCGGACAAAGGAAGACAGGGAGCCACAGGCCAGTGCCCAGCGCTGCCTGTGGCGCTGGAGTAGCAAAGAAATAAAGCTCACTGCCCGCAGTCCCTTGGGGGGCGCCTGGCGCCAGCCAGGGCGCCGACTGCGGGAATCTGTCCTATTCCGTCTAGAAGACCCCAAAACCGACCCCAAACCTTCCCAACTCCTATATAAACACCCCTAAACCCATCTAAAAGGGAGAGAACGTTATTTTGGAGGCTAAGGAAGCTTAGGAACATCAACAACACAAGCAATTCTCAGTTCATCAATTCTGTCTAGTATCTCTATTTAGTTTTTCAATACTTAGTTGTTTGATTTCGTTTAACATGAGTGGCTAATCTGGGGAACAAGACCCCAACACTAATCGGTACTATATTGTGTTTCTAACTTGACGATTGTGTTTTAATAGTTCATGTGAATATGATTGTTTCTTCAATCCTATGCCTAATTGCTTAATTGTTTTGGCCATCAATTAAGTTCTATTAATTATCTATGCTATGTTTGGGAAAACTATGTTTAGATTAGAATAAGAATTGAAGAAAACATGTTCTTAACCTTTTTAAAGGGGCGGATTCGTGGTTAGGATAGGAATATACTTAATCATCATGCTTAATTGGATAATCGTGTTCTTATTGCATTCTTGCTAGATTAATTCCATAGGGATATAGGTGTTAATCTTGTTAGGAATAGGCGAATAGTGCTTCGGAAGAAGGCTATGAGTATCATTATCGATTAATTAACAATCTTACATGAACTATATGAACGATAAGTCAATTAGAACGCAATAGGATTGGGAATATAATCACAACCTTGGAATCGTTGTTTTATTGATTACAAAATACATATTTGTTCCTTGCAATTGTTAGATTTAAACTAGAAGTATAATATAGAATAAACCATATATTAAACTTGATCTTTGCTTGTTAAATAACTATATTAGTTGTTATAAAGTAGCTAACTTAAGTCCCTTGGGTACGATAATCCGGACTCACAATCCTGTATTACTTGTCGACCACGTATACTTGCGTGTGCGTTAGGGAGCAACAAGTTTTTGGCGCCGTTGCCGGGGACTTAAAAATCTGCTACTTTACTAATTTCAACTTTTATTTGTTATTTATTCAAGTTTTATTAATCGGCTTACGTTGTTTGCTTTGAAATAGGCTTTTCTATTGAATGCGGAGAAGTAGAAGTGCAAACAACCTGCTTCCCTTTAATCCAGAAATTGAGCGTACATTACACAGAGTAAGGAGGGAAGTAGAAGCCAGGACCAGAATTAACCAAGAGTTGGACATTGTTGTTCAACCACAGCCTATCGAGATGGCAGGAAACGTAGAGAGAGCAGTAATTGGAGCTGCAAGACCAAATCTTGCCAATATGACTCAGGCGATTGTCAAGCCTAAAATCACAGGGCACTTTGAGCTGAAGCAATAGATGGTGCAGCTAATTCAGTCTACAGGGTAGTATGTGAGACTGCCGCACAAAGACCCACAGAGACACATCAGAACTTTTTGGAGATAACAGACACTTACAATAATCCAAATGTGCCAAAAGATTATGTGAGGTTGACGTTGTTTCCCTTTTCTCTGTTTGGGGAAGCAAAAGAGTGGTTACAAAAGGAGCCTGCAAACAGTATATATACATGGGATGACCTAGCAAGAAAATTTCTAATCAAGTTCTTTCCTACAAAGAAAACCAAGTCACTGAGAAGCCAGATCTTGGGTTTTGAGCAACGAGAGGGGGAAACCCACAGGCATGGGAGAGGTATAAAAAGCTACTTAGAGACTGTCCACACCATTGCCAAACAGATGAGGTACTTGGGCACACGTTCGTTGATGGTTTAGATGAAGCCTCGAAGATGAACCTTGATTCAGCGTGCGGTGGAAGTTGCATGCCTAAGCCTTACAGTGAAATCCAACTTTTATTGAACAATTTTACAGCGAACGACCATAATTGGCAAGGTGATGGTGACTCGCGCAGAGCCATTAAGCAGAAGGCAGCTGGTTTGATAGAGTTGGATGACTTGGCAGCTATGAGAGCATAAATGGCCAAATTGGCAAATCAGATGAACCGAATGACTATTCAACAGGTTCAACCCAGGCAGCAGGTTCAACAAATGTCACTATGCTGCGAGATGTGTGGTGATAACCACACAAGTGATATGTGCCCCACCAATCCAGAGTCTATATATTATGTGGGACAACAAAGCAGGGGGCCCGTGAATCAGAATGCACAGTATGGGAATTCCTACAATCCAAATTGGAGGAATCATCCCAACTTTTCATGGGGTAGCAATCAGCAGCAGCAGAATACAGGCAGACCACAGGGGCATTATAACCAACCACAGAGGCAACCTCCTGAATCTGATGATAACACGAATGAGTTACTGAAGCAGCTAGTGTAGGACAACAAGCAATTCAGAACTTAGTATCAAACCCTCACTACTACAGTGAGGAATCTGGAGCGCCAGTTGGGGCAGCTGCCCGGGGCGCAGAATACTCGACCTGCTGGGGCACTACCCAGCAACACTGAAGCTAATCCACGGGTAGCACTGAATGCAGTTTCATTGAGGAACAAGAGACAGCTAGAAGAGGTCGAATCGAAAAAGAAGAAGCAGGTAACCTTCAATGAAAAACCAATCACCACTGAGGTAACTACAGAAAAGGCCAAAGAAGTTGAGAAGTCAGTCGAAGAGGCAGGAGCTAAGCAACCCCCACAATTGGTTGCAAGGCCACCACCTCCCTTTCCACAAAGATTACACAAGTTGAGAGACAATGAGGCCTACAAAAAATTCCTTGAGATTCTAAAACAAGTACAAATCAACATTCCATTGCTGGATATTTAGCAAGAGGTGCCTAAATACGTAAAGTACATCAAGGATATTGTGGCCAACAAGAGAAGATTGACTGAGTTTGAAACGATGGCACTTACTGAAGAGTGCAGTTCGAGAATTCAAGGGAAACTACCACAAAAATTAAAGGATCCGGGCAGCTTCACTATTCAGATATCAATTGGGAAACATGCTGTGGGAAGAGCATTATGCGACCTCGGAGCGAGCATAAATTTGATGCCACTCTCAGTATTCAAACAGTTGGGGTTGGGTGACCACGCCCGACGACAGTCACCTTACAGCTAGCAGACCGCTCCCTCGCTCATCCGGAGGGAGTAATTGAGGATGTCCTGTTCCAAGTTGGCTCATTCATATATCCGGCTAACTTCATCATCCTAGATTATGAGCCAGATCAAGACGTCCCATTTATTTTGGGGCGTCCATTCCTAGCCACAGGCCGCGCCATTATTGATGTCTGCGAGGGTAAAATGACGATGCGAGTGGGTAATCAAGAAGAAGTATTCAAGGTTTATAAAGCACTCCAGTTGCCTACCCATTATGAGGAATTAGCAATGATCTCGGTGGTGGAGAATGCTTCCACATCCTTAGTGCCTTACATGAGTCTGGTTGATCTTATTGAACGAGGATTGCTTGGTGAGGTGGAAAAGAGTATGACAAAAGAAATTAAGAAAGTACCGAATATTTCCGGCAATTATGTCCCGGGGATCAGAAAAGCAGAAGAATGGGAAAGGCCTGTCACTCTGACCCGTCTCAGGCCATTCGTTGAGAAAGCTTGAAGGCTCGAAATTAAGCCAGATTGATAGCAAGAATCTGAGTCGTGCCGCGACGTTAAATCAGGCGCTTGTTGGGAGGCAACCCAATGTTTATCATTTTTCTTAGTTAACTTCTTATTTTATTCTTTTAGATTAGATAGGGAAATACAAGTGTTGTATACAATTATTTGATGTAATGTTGTAATACATATAAGTCAAAAAAAAATAATTCGGAGAACAGCGCCCAGGCCAGCGCCAGGCGCTGCCTGGGGCGCTGCAGGCAGTATGTGCCACGCTTTTAAGTGTGGGGTCCGGTTACTATGGCCCAACATTTGTACTTATGCTTCGATTTTAAGTGTGGGGTCATGTGACGACTTGCATGCCAACCTGTGGCATATGCTTTTAACATTGCTCACATTCCTGTTTACTTGTGTTGCAGGTTAATATGGCCCGTGACAATATTATCAAAGGTACAAGCGTTGGAACCTCCTCCACCACCTCACCGGTAACTTAAAGAAGGAACGGATTGACAGGGAGTTTCTTCTCACCCTACTTTGTTTTACATATTTTAAATGCATTGAGGACTATGCATTATTTAAGTGTGGGGTGGGCGAACTACCTGTGCTGGTGTTGTATGTTGTGTGTAATTGTTGTGTGACTTGATATTTTGTAGTTTGCTAGTTTTACCTTGTTAGTTTAATTTATTTCTTTTAGTGTAATAGTATTATTATTTTGGTTCTCTTATTTATTATCATTTTTAGAGGAAAAAAAATAGAAAAACGAAGAAATATTAATTATATATATATTCCAGATTTTTCCCGACGATGGATCGTTTTCTTGAGGGATAAAATTTGGATTAAAAACAACAATTTTTTTTTAGGTTAGTTAGGTAATATTCCTTGGTTTTTCTTAAGGCACCGGTTCTCTTCCAAGGATGTAGCTCGAACCGGGCAAATTTTAATTTTTTTTCCTTAGGACTAGTTTAGGAAAAACTGAGTTATATTGCAATACTTCTTGACATGGTATGCTAGTACAATAGGTTATGACACATGATCCAATTCCCGTTAGTTAAATTATAAGTCGAAGGAAAACAGCCCAATGTGTGACACCTCTTTTCAATTGTTGACTTGCTTAACATATAGTGTATTTACTGCTTAATTGTTTCAATTGTATATGCTTGCTTAACTCGAAATTTGAACAGAACCGTTGTGATTGAGTCATGTGCATCGTGTGAGTAAGGTTTTGGATTCTCTATGATGTCTTATATAGTCTAGAACTTGCCCCGTGTGTTAATTAAAGCGAAATTGTAAGTTGGGACAATCTAAGAAATGATATAGGCACTTCTTTGTTTAATTTTGGATGTGCTAATCGCATCAATTATAAATTTGTCCATTGCTAGCCCTTTTGAGCCTATAAGCCTTTTTCGTTTGGTACCTACATTACAAGCTATTCCCTTTATTTTGTTCTTGAATTGAGCCTTATTTGAACCTTTACCTCCGAAAGCACTTAGTCGCTAGAAGAAGTAAGGGCAGTGTTAGAGGGATTGCCTTGATTATGAAGGGAACTATGAAAAGACTTGTGGATTAGTTGGAGTTAAATTGAAAAATCACTAGCGGATGAAAAATGTGTATGGAGGATGAAAAATAGAGAAAAAAAAAATACTGATGATGAAAAAAGAAAAAAAAAATCACCTCCTATTGTTGTATGCTAAGTGAGTTGAAAAGAAAAGGGCTATGTATGTGAGACAAGTTTAGCAATTGAAAGAAAAAGAAGTGTTTAAATGTTGAGTGCAGTGTATTAAGTGCTTAGGAGGACGAGCCACTAGTACCAAATATATCCTACCCGTCCCCTAGCCTACATTACAACCATATAAAGTCCTAGTTGATCTTAGATTTGACTGACTCAATTAGTGGAAGTCTACACTACGGGCAAGCTTATGGTACTTTATGGGATGCATATGAGTTCTTTGTGAGAGTGAGAGTATGTTGTGCAATTTTTGTGTGATTTCGTTCATATATATATATATATTCACTCTTCATATATTGGTGAGGGCACATGATTTCATACACTATTGGTAATGTATGAATTGTCTTGTTAGGTACGTATATGCATTGAGGTAGCTTAATGTGGCAAGTTGGCCTTTGAGGTTGGGCGGTGACACTTGGGTTGTCGAATGTTCTTTAATTATTGTGCCTAAGTGAACTTTACGGGAATAATATGGATTAGTTATGTGTTCATACTTATTTGCTAGTATTGATTGTGTTCAAGAGTATGGTTTGTTAAAAAGTTGAATGTTTCATGATAATCTTAAGAGTTGGTAGTCGGGAAGGTTGTATATAATTCCATTGCTCGAGGGCGAGCAAGAGTCTAAGTGTGGGGTGTTGATAATTGGTAGAAAAGATATAAAATCATATGTAAATTATCTCGTATTTAGCTCTTGATTATGTGAATTTGGGAAGTTAATTGCATCGATTCATGTTAATGTAAGGTGTTTTTATGTGTAGGAATGAGTTGAAAGCAATCGGGGGCGAAAACGGGGAAGAAACGAGCCAAAACGAGAAGAAACCGGACAAAGGAAGACAGGGAGCCACAGGCCAGCGCCCATCGCTGCCTGTGGCGCTGGAGGCAGCAAAGAAATAAAGCTCACTGCCCGCAGTCCCCTGGGGGGCGCCTGGCGCCAGCCAGGGCGCCGACTGCGGGAATCTGTCCTATTCCGTCTAGAAGACCCCCAAACTGACCCCAAACCTTCCCAACTCCTATATAAGCACCCCTAAACCCATCTAAAAGGGAGAGAACGTTATTTTGGAGGCTAAGGAAGCTTAGGAACATCAACAACACAAGCAATTCTCAGTTTATCAATTCTATCTAGTATCTCTATTTAGTTTTTCAATACTTAGTTGTTTGATTTCGTTGAACATGAGTGGCTAATCACCCCTTGTTCTGGGGTTGTGATTAGCCATGATTATTGTGTTTCTAACTTGACGATTGTATTTTAATAGTTCATGTGAATATGATTGTTTCTTCAATTCTATGCCTAATTGCTTAATTGTTTTGGCCATCAATTAAGTTCTATTAATTATCTATGCTATGTTTGGGAAAACTATGTTTAGATTAGAATAAGAATTGAAGAAAACATGTTCTTAACCTTTTTAAAGGGGCGGATTCGTGGTTAGGATAGGAATATACTTAATCATCATGCTTAATTGGATAATCGTGTTCTTATTGCATTCTTGCTAGATTAATTCCATAGGGATATAGGTATTAATCTTGTTAGGAATAGGCGAATAGTGCTTCGGAAGAAAGCTATGAATATCATTATCGATTAATTAACAATCTTATATGAACTATATGAACGATAAGTCAATTAGAACGCAATAGGATTGGGAATATAATCACAACCCTGGAATCGTTGTTTTATTGATTACAAAATACATATTTGTTCCTTGCAATTCTTAGATTTAAACTAGAAGTATAATTTAGAATAAACCATATATTAAACTTGATCTTTGCTTGTTAAATAACTATATTAGTTGTTATAAAGTAGCTAACTTAAGTCCCTTGGGTACGATAATCCGGACTCACAATCATGTATTACTTGTCGACCACGTATACTTGCGTGTGCGTTAGGGAGCAACAATAACTCTTCATAATGTGTTGGCAGTCAGAGTGCTTTATAGACATTAAATACTTCTTCTTGATCCCCCACCCGCATAGTCATTTTACCTTCATAGACATCTATAATGGCACGTCCGGTAGCTAAGAATGGACACCCCAAAATAAATGGGACGTCCTGATCTGTCTCGTAATCCAAGATGATGAAATCCGCAGGAAATATAAACGAGCCAACTTGGACTAGGACATCTTCAATCACACCCTCCGGATGAGCCAAAGAGCGGTCTGCCAACTGTAATATAACTGTCGTCGGGCGTGGGTCACCCAACCCCAATTGTCTGAACACTGAAAGTGGCATCAAATTTATACTCGCTCCGAGATCACATAATGCTTTTCCCACAGCATGTTTCCGAATTGAAATCTGAATGGTGAAGCTGCCTGGATCCTTCAGCTTGTGGCAGCTTGCCTTGAATTCTGGAACTGCACTCCTCAGTAAGTGCCACTGTTTCAAATTCAGTCAATCTCCTTTTATTGGCCACAATATCCTTGATATACTTTGCGTATTTAGGCACCTCTTGCAAAATATCCACCAATGGAATGTTGATTTGTATCTGTTTTAGAATTTCAAGGAACTTTTTATATGCCTCATTATTGCTCAACTTCAGTAACCTTTGTCGAAATGGAGGTGGGGGCCTCGCAACCAATTTTGGGGATTGCTTAGCTCCTGCCTCTTCAATCGTTTCTCAACCTCTTTAGCCTTCTCTGCTGTTACTTCGATGGTGATAGGTTTTTCAGTGAAGGTCACCTGCTTCTTCTTTTTCGATTTTACCTCTTCTAACTGTCTCCCATTCCTCAATGATACCACGTTCAGTGCTTCCCTTGGGTTAGCTTCAGTATCGCTGGGTAGTGCTCCAGCTGGTCGAGTATTTTGAGCCCCGGCCAGCTGACCCAACTGGCGTTGCAGATTTCTCACTGTTGTGGTGAGGGTTTGGTATTCAGTTCTGAATTGCTTGTTGTCCTGCACCAGCTGCTTTAACAATTCATTCGTATTATCATCTGATTGTGGACAGTCCCTAAGCAGCTTCTTATACCTTTCCCATGCCTGTAGAAGAGTTTCTCCTTCCCGTTGTTCAAATCCCAATATCTAGCTTCTCAGTGACTTGGTCTTCTTGGTTGGAAAGAATTTGATCAGAAATTTTCTGGCCAGGTCATCCCATGTGTATATACTGTTTGCAGGCTCCTTTTGTAACCACTCTTTTGCTTCCCCCAGTAGAGAAAAGGGAAACAATGTCAACCTCACATAATCTTTAGACACATTTGGATAATTGTAAGTGTCCGTGATTTCCAAAAAGTTCTGAATACGTCTCTGTGGCTCTTCATGCGACAATCCCACATATTGCCCTGTAGACTGGATTAGCTACGCCATATATTGTTTTAACTCAAAGTGCCCTGTGATTTCAGGCTTGATAATCGCCTGAGTCATGTTGGCAAGATTTGGCCTTGCAGCTTCAATTACTGCTCTTTCCGCGTTCCCTGCCATCTCAATTGGCTGTGGTTGAACAACAATGTCCAACTCTCCGTTAATTTTGATTCTGGCTTCTACTTCCCTCCTTATCCTGTGTAGTGTTCGTTCAATCTCTGGATCAAAAGGGAGAAGGTTGTTTGCGCTTCTACTTCTCCGCATTCAATAGAAGAACCTGTGTGTGCAAACAACATAAGCCGATTAATGAAATTTGAATAAATAACAAATATAAGCTGAAGTTGGTAAAGTAGCAGATTTTTAGGTCCCCGGCAACGGCGCCAAAAACTTGTTGCTCCCTAACGCACACGCAAGTATACGCGGTCGACAAGTAATATAGGATTATGAGTCCAGGTTGTCGTACCCACAGGGACTTAATTAACTACTTTCTAAGGAACTAATATTGTTATTTAAACAAGCAAATTCGAATTCAAGAGATGGATTATTCTAAACTATAATTCTAATTTATATCTACTAATTGCAAGGAACAAATTACGTGTTATGTAATCAATAAAACAAATATTCCAGGGTTGTGATTATTTTTCCAATCCTATTGTGTTCTAATTGACTTCCCATTCATATAATTTATGTATGGTTGCTAATTAATCGATAAACATACTAATAGCCTTCTTCCGAAGTACTATTCGCCTATTCTTAATTAGATTAACACCTATATTCCTATGGAATTAATCTATCAAGAACGCAATAAAAACACGATATTCAATTAAGCATGGTGATTAAGTATATTCCTATCCGAACCACGAATCCGCCCCCATTAAAAGGTTAATAACATGCTTTCTCCAATTCTTTTCTAATCTAAGCGTAGTTTTCCCAAACATAGCATAGATAATTGATAGAACTCAATTAAGCAATTAGGCATAGAATTGAAGAAACAACCATATGATTATGAATTATAAACAAGGAATTGTCAATTTCGAATCACAATATTCATGGCTAATCACAGCCCCAGAACAAGGGGTGATTAGCCACTCATGTTCAGAATAATCAAAAGATAGAGTATTGAAAAACTAATAAAAATACTAGACAGAGATGAAGACTGATGATTGATTGCTTTTGTGCAATGTTTCGTAGCGTTCAAGACTCCAAAATCACGTTCTCACTCTTCCTATTGGGTTTGGAGGTGTTTATATAGGAGTTGGGAAGGGTTGGGGTCGAATTAGTGGACTCCTAGACGGATTAGGACGAATTCCCGAAGTCGGTGCCCTGGCTGGCGCCAGGCGCCCCCCAGGGCGCTGCAACCAGTGGCTTTTCTCCTGGGTTCTGCCTCCAGCGCCACAGGTGGCGCCAAGCGCTGCCTGTGGTGCCCAATGCCTCTTGGTCCGTTTTTGTCTCGTTTTGGCTTGTTTCTTGCCCGTTTCGCCCCCAATTGCTCCCGACTCATTCCCACACATAAAAACGCATTACATTAACATGAATCGAAGCAATTAACATCCCAATTTCACAAAACAAGAGCCAAATATGCGGTGATTTACATAGAATTTTATATCTTTTATGCCAAACATCAACCACCCTTCACGAACGCGACCAAAACTATGTGAACCCGACAGGTATGGGCCTAGGAGGGGATCAGGTGTATGTTCTATGCGAACACGATCAAAGGGTCGCTAACGCGAAGGCCACGGGGGAAGAGCCATCGCGAACGCGAAGAGCATCTCGCGAATGTTAAGGCGAATTGGGCCGCAATGCTTCACGATCGCATCGAGTGCTTCGCGAACGCGATTAAGACGTGGCGCCACTGACATAAAATATCCCAAAGACGGGATATTCGTCATTTTTCACCATCTCCACATTTGAGCTCGGCCTAGATGCGATTTTGAAGAGAAATTTCATCCCCACTTCATAATTTAGTAGATTTTGACTAGTTTTCATCCTCTTTCATCAACACCCATTGATATCTAGCCTTTAACCTATGGTTGATCATGATAGGAATTAGGGATTTAGTTAGAAATTGGGGATTTTGAGAAATTTAGATTTAGACCTCAAATTGAGGTCGAATTTCAAAACTAATCACATAATCGGGCTCGGGGGTGAACGGGTAATTGAGTTTTGGTCTGGTTCTCGGGTTCTGGCCGAGCAGATCCGGGGTTAACTTTTTTTGACTTTTTCCAAAATCATTAAAGATTGAATCTTTTTCGCTCATGGGTAGTTTCTAAAGCTTATTTTGAATTGTTTGAACTATATTTGGTTAGATTCGATTGGTTTGGAGGAGAATTTTAGAGGAAAGGCCCCGGTTAAGTGTTTTTTTTTTGGTAAATATAAAATTTTATTAATAGAAGCAAATTACAAAAAAGGAGGGGGACATAAACCTTACCTCCAGTAAAAAAGTAGATGTATATTAAGCTATCCTAGAGTGATAACTAAGCATGACTAAAATGTGATAAGGTGTTAGACCTATGGTGATGTGACAATTGTCTATTTGATAGAATATCGCCTTTACAAAAATAGAGTGTAATTGATCTAGATCAGCTATACAAAAAAGTACATGTGTCCTTGCTTCTATTCTGTGATATAAGGGTGTAATCCCTTGCATGTGCATCTGGTAGCTAAGAGTGATTTCTAGAGATCTAAAACGAATAGCAAAAGAGTGCAAGCTATCTTCAAAATTGCTTTGTCCTTGAAAAGAAAAGTCAAATTTAAGGTGGCTGTTTAAATTGGAGAATTTTGTTGATAGATGTGCAATAAATTGAGTACTTCTGTTCAATATGTGCTGAGGTTGCTGCTGTAGAGTGTATGTGTGTGGCCTGTGTCTCCTTTTGGGAAGTCAGCTTGGTTTGGAATTTCTTTGGGAGCAGCTATCTGCATTTGTTTCAACCTATAAGTTGGCTGCTTTTCTGTTGGCCCTGTATGACTACAGCTTCTGATGAAGGTTTGTTGTTGCTTCTGTTTCCTGCGATGTATGTTGGCTTAGTATGCTACTGCTATACTGCTGAGTGAAGTCTAAAATCCAATGTTGCAATATGGCTAGGGGTGTCCATGATGATTGCTGTAGTTGCAAGAGATTGAGCACCAGAGGTGCTAATATCACACCTTGCAACTGCATCAAAGATCTGGACCATTTCAAGCATTTTACAGTGATGAGTGGGATGCTGAGTTCAGTGTAGGAGATGGTGCTTGTGTTGCTGTTATTTTGCTGTTTTTTGGTTCTGTGTTCTTCTATGTTAGATTCTGCCTGTTGCTTATGTGGATGTGCTTCTGTGGAATATACTTGTTGTTGGCTCAAAAAGTTCACCTTGCTGTTTTTGTGTCTTTGTGTGTTGTTTAAGTTCCGTTGGTGTATTATAACAGGATGGATCCATGGTGAGTGTTGTAATTGCAAGAGATTGAGCACCATTAGTACTAATACCACACCTTGCAATTGCATCAATAACCTGGACCATATCCAGTTATCTGCTGTGATGTGGTAGTCATTGAGTTGAATAGTATGTTGATGTTGCTGGTGTAGGTATTTGTTGTTGACTTGGTTGGTGTTCAGATAAAATGCCATAGCAGTCATGGAGATGCTATACATTGTTTTTGCTGTGGTATACTGATTCCAGGAGTGTATCATGATGGGTATAGTCCTGTGTTGCTGATGCTGCCCTTTATAAATGTTGTATCTTTGTTTCTGCTGCTGTTGTGTTGCTGTTGAAGAGTGTATCTTGAGGGTCCAGCCTAAAAGCTAGTGTAACAGTGGATTTGCTTATTTAGCAATAGTCCGGCCCCAAGGAAGTATCTGAGTGAGTAGAAAGATGAGTTGTGGATTCTGTTTTGAATGATTGCAGTGTATTTGAGAGATTCTCTTCTGCTACTGTATTCCTGCTGTGGCAATGCATAGCCAGAGCTGAGTACTGGCAGTGAACTACTCCCAGTAAAGATATTGTGTCTTTGTGTGAATTTTTTCTGCTGCTGCTATGATTGTGAGCTGCAGCAGAAGTTTGGAGAAAGTGCTGTTGTTGCTGTGATGAATTTGTTGTTTGTGTCTGTGCATTTGCTGACAATGCTTAGGGTGATTGGAAACCAGTGTACTAGTTAAAAGAGGGATGGAAAGAGTGTTTCTCCCTATTGCTTTTTCACCAGTTGATTGGATCCATTCAGTGATTTGTATTCCATGTGGATGTCTGTTGATTGAACTCAAAGTGCTAAGTTGATGACAGCTCAGATCTTCAAGATTTCCTGCAAAACAATGTATCTTGTTAGCATGAATCCAGTGCTCCATTTCCTCCTTTGTAAAGTGGCATCCCATTGTGCCTTCAAACAGCAGAGAACGAATTCCTGCATCTTTATAGGCTTTACTAGGCTTTTTGCTGATGTTTTGCTTTGCCCTCCATTGTACCTTTAACATTAACAAAAATGTTAGGAAATTGTTGAGGTCACTGTTTGATCCCAAGTTTACAGTAAAGATCCATTATGGACTTCTTGAGGTATGTATTAAAGATCCTGCAACCTTCTCTGTTGAATACTTCATCATACCACTTATCTCCTTTCTTCTTGGTTGATTTAATTTCTTCAGTTTCCTATCACCTTTATTCTCAGATAAGGGCATTGACTTTTATCACTATTAACCAGCCTTCTACTTTGCGTGTCTAGTTCACCAAAGCACTGGCAATCAATAAGACCAAAATCCAGGGCATAGTTTGCAATATGGTCTGCCAATTTGTTGCCTTCCCTGAATGTGTGTGCAATTGTTGCGTTACATCTTGTCATCAATTCCTTGATTTCTGCAACAGTTTCTTGTATGGACCAAGGTACTCTCCATTCTCCCTTTATGCTCTTCATTAACATCATAGAGTCAGTGTGAAAGTCAATTAAGAAAAGATCATTATGGATACAGAATCTCAAGGCTTCTACCATTGCCTGTGCCTCAGCTTCAGTGTTTGTGCTTTCTTTGATCTCCTTGTTGTAGGCATGTATTACATCTCCCTCCTCATTCCTCAAAACAAAGCCAATGGAGCTTTTACCTGGCTTGCCCCTAGAGGTGCCATCTGTGTTAACTTTGATCCTCCCTTGTTTGGGGAATTCCCAAATCACCTTAGTGTACTTCAAGGTGGGAGTGTATTGTTCCATCATACAGATTATATCTGGCCATTTCTGGGGGATGTTTGAATTCTTGGCTTTCTGATTTTAATAAGCATTTGGAGAGTAGAAGTGATTTGGTAGATAACTCTGTTGATTGTGACTGTGTCCCTATATTTGTAGCTGTTTCTTCTTTTCCACAGTTCCCATATAATCACTGAAGGTAAGGCTTGCATAATTGATTTCATCCTATGGATAACCTCTGCAGTCCAATATTTGACCATTGCTTGGTGCAAAGTAATGCCCTGTACATCAAATCCTGCATTACCAGGAAAGTATCTCCATACTTTACTTACAGCATATGATGTGAAGAAAAGGTGTTGTCTTGTCTCTTCCTGTGGTTCTGTACAACACCAATACTTAGAAGCCATTTGAAATCCCAGGTTTTTGAAATAATCATCCAATGGTACTCTGTTTCTCCAGACTTTCCACATGAAAAAGGAGATTTTGAATGGCAATCGTTGAACCCATATATTTCTATATGCATTTGCAGGATGCTGCCTCTTCCTCAGATATTCCCAGGCTGTCTTGATAGTGAATTCTCCTCTGGTTTCCGGCATCCATACTGGTTCATCTAGCACACCTACAACATTTGGTGGTTTGATGTTGTTTATTATGTGTGCAGCAAGGTCGTTTGGTAAAATCTCTTTGATCTTCTCTTCATTCCAATGATTCTCTTCTGTTACATCCTGTATGTTCTGTATTGTCTCATCACATATGAAGTCAGGAGGGGTAACAAAGTATAAGGCTCCCAGTCCTGTCCAATTTTCGAACCAAAATAGTGAAGACCCCATTTTTGGTTGCCAGTATTTGATGTTCCATAATGCTTCTTCATTCAATCATTTTCTTCCAGATGTGTGATCCACCTCTCCAAGGAACAATTATTGGATCAAGTGTTTCGCAATAATTTTGGCTCATGAATGCACGCCATAAACTTGGTTTTATTCTGAAGTTCCACCATAGTTTGCAGAACAAGGCTGTACACATATCATGTAAGGATCTGAAACCTGCACCCCCTTCCTCACATGGAAAGCATAGAGTATCCGTGATGCCCTGTGCCTTCTTGGATTTCCAACAGAATTGCCCCAGAAGAATTGTGCAATTAATTTGTGAAGTTTTTTTATCACATTTGCAAGGGGGTTTACTGTAGAGAGGAGATGAATTGGCATGCTCTGTAGGACATGTGTGATAAGTACTGCCCTGCCCCTATGGATAATAGCTTTCGTTTCCAGTGTTGGAGCCTGTTCATCACTTTTTGTATAAGACCTTGGTAGTAGTCTATCTTCCTTCTCATGTAAAAGATTGGACATCCAAGATATATGAAAGGAAAATCTTGCTGTAGGATTCCTGTAATCCTTTGTACCTTGTTGATCACATGTGTTGAGGTGGAGTGATGCATGTACACTTCATATTTACTCTTGTTTATCAGCTGGCTAGAAGCATCTTCATATGCAGTCAGCACTTCCATTATCAATTGAAGTGATGTGGCATCTGATGAGGAGAAGATGATGGTATCATCTGCATATGCCAGGTGGTTGATCTTGGGACTCCATTTAGGGAAGCCAAATCCACAGAAATGGGAGTTGGAGTGAAGAGCATTGAGTGCTCTGGACATGGCTTCTAAAGCTATTATGAACATGGCAGGTGACAAAGCATCACCTTGTTTGACTCCTCTTGTGGATTTGAAGAATCCATGTGGTTCTCCATTGATCAGGACAGTGTACCAGTCGTTGGCCACCAGTCCATGTATCAAGCCAATGAATCTTTCTTCAAAACCCATCTTCCTTAATTCCTTGGTCAAGAATAGCCATGACAGTCTGTCGAATGCTTTTGTCATGTCAAGTTTAATTACAACATTTGGGCCTGCTTTGGTTCTGAGTCGAATATCTGTTATAATCTCTTGAGTTAAGAGCACATTTTCCACTATGCTTCTGCCTTTAGCAAAACCAGCCTGTTCATCTCAAATTAGCTTCGGTAGAATGATCGCCAGTCTGTCATTCACTCTGGAGAATATCTTGTTGATGAAGTTGTTGAGGCTGATTGGTCTCAAATATGAGAATGTAAGTACTTCCTTCTTCTTGGGCAGCAACACTAGGTTTGTGTGTGTGACACACTTGGGAAGAGTATGTCCATTAAAGATTGCCTTTACCATATCAACTATATCATTCCCGACTATATCCCAACATAACTGGTAGAAACATCCAGTGAAGCCATTTGGTCCTCCTGCACTTGCTGCATTCAATCAAAATACTGCATTTTTAACTTCCTCCCTTGTTGGTTGATGCATTAGTAGACAGTTGTCTGCATTGTCTACCAGTGTAGGAATGTGGTTTAGTATTTCAAATGTTGTAGGGGGGGTGTCTTCATGAAAATGTGTTCTGAAAAAATTGACTGCTTCATTTGCTATGTCAGCATTGTCTTCTAGCCATGTGCCCATATTTACTGAATTCTTCTAAGTTGTAGCCTCTTTCTTCTGCCATTCACTTGTGCATGAAAGAATTTTGTATTTCTATCTCCATCTTTGAACCAAGTCATGCCTGATTTCTGCTTCCAGAATTCTTCTTCTAGAGTTAAGTACTTGATCAGTTCAGCCTGTACCTGTTGTTGTCTTATTCTGTTTTGAGCAATAGGATGGAGCTGAAATTGGGCTTCATGTACTTTGACGACTTCCTCTAGACTTCCTATCTTTTGGAAGATGTCTGCATATGTTGTTCTGCTCCATATTGATAGTGCTTTTTTCAATTTCTTCAGCTTATGATTGAAAATTACGAAAGGATCCCCAGTAAAGTATGCTTTCCAATGCTCTCTTACCACTGCTTTGATGTTGT
This sequence comes from Nicotiana obtusifolia, assembly GCA_002018475.1. NCBI lineage: Eukaryota > Viridiplantae > Streptophyta > Magnoliopsida > Solanales > Solanaceae > Nicotiana > Nicotiana obtusifolia. The sequence goes on from MCJB01038226.1 coordinate 26,099, forward strand.
GGTGCTTTATCCAGAAATTTAGAAATTTGAAGGCTCTCTTTGTTAATGTAGCATTTGTGTTGCAAGTCAGCAGCAATGGGCAATGATCTAAGCCTATTTTTGGCAAGTGAGTGACTTCCAGTTGTGGAAACCATTGTTGAAGTGAAAAGTTGGCTAAGCATATGTTCAGTCTTTTGAAAATGTAGTCTTCTTCTGCTCTCCCATTCCACCATGTGTATATGCTTCCTTTAAAGCTTAGCTCAGAGAGGTTGCAGGTGTTGACGCAGTGTCTGAAGCCTTCAATCTCCTTCAGTGTTACTGGAAATCCTCCAAATTTCTCTTCCTCATCCCATATGACATTAAAGTCACCTCCCACCAGCCAGAGCAGTGTCATGTGTCTGGCAAGGTTATGTACGCTATCCCACAGTTCAATTCTTTCATTTGCATTACATTTTGCATATACAAAGGTGACAAAGAAAGTTGTTTTGTGAATCCACTTCTGTTAATTTCAAAGTTAACTGCTGCTCCAGGTCACATATTATGTCTACTTCATGATTCTCATCCACAAAAACCCATATCTTATTTGACACATTGGCAAAACATTGTGGAAGTCCAATCCTCATTCTGTATCTTTCCAATTTCCTGGCTTTTTGCTTAGGCTCCACTATTCCAATGAATTGAAAGTTGTACTGTCTGTGCATAATGATAAGCCTTTCAAAGGCTTTCATTGTATTGACTGACCTTATGTTCCAAATGATCCCATTCATGATTAGGATTGAGATTTGGATAAGATCCTTCTTGTTTGGACTCCTGCCCCAACACTTTGAGTGTCTTTGTCCTATTTCTTCCTATCTTTTTTAGTTGATTTCACTGCCTCCAGCAATTTTGGTGAAAGATCTGCTTGTGTTACTGCATTTATTAGGTTTTGAGTGATGGATTCCTCGTCAAGATCATTTCCTATTTCAGCAGTTTGCTCCCCCACTTCAGTTTCACTTGGGAAACTTATCACCTGTAATTTGAGACCTGCTTGATTCAGTTCTGTGTTCATTGTATTGTGGATCAGCTGGCCTTTCTTGATGTTAAACTCATGAGAGCAGTCAGTTGTTCCAATTTTGATCTATTGCTTGGATTTGGCAGATGAGGTGTTCTGTATCTCAGTAAACTTTCTATTCCTGATCAATGTATCTGCTGATTGCTTGCTGTATTCGTACTCTGCTGTATTCTGTATATCCATTATCATAGGCTTAGAATGTGTCAGTGTGCTGGGCAGCATTGCTTCCACTATGTGAGTGTCTTCCTTTGTGTCCTGCTGTTTTGATTTACCATTTTCACTTCGTAGGTCATGCTCCACTTCTTCATCAGTTGGCTCCTCATCACTGCCTGTACCAGCTGGCACATGTTCTTCCTCTGATTCTTCCTCTGCTTGTTCACTCCATAGTTTGCCTTCACTAAGTTGAATTCTTTGAGCTTCATCCACATCTTTGTCTGCTGTCATAAAGTTACTTGAATGAGGGAGGGTGTCCTGACATGGTTGTTTATTTGTGACCTTGTTTCCAAATTGCTTGTCCACCCATTGGACTGTCGGTTCATTGCCTGCTGCAGCTGCTACTATGTCTCTTCTTCCACTCCTTTCCATTTGTTTCATTGTACATTGTAGGTAATTGCTGCTGCTGGTGGTGAACTTATCTTTGCTGCCATTGTGGCCTGTGCATTCTTCTCTTCTTCTGCTTCTTCAATTGCAAAATCCTGCTTGTGCTCATTGGTTTTGCTTTGTTCTATTTCCAGAACAGCAAACTTGTTATTTGTCTGTAATTTCTGGGCTTCTGATATGGCTGGTGTAATCTCCAGTTTCTCTTTGAGTTGATCTGCTACCTGTTTGTCTTTGTTTTGTGCTCGATTAACCTCCTTCCACTGTAAACCAGTGTTGCCAACTACTTTGCCACTTGATAGGATCAATAGAGGCGCTGCTTCTTTTCCTTTGTCTATTGTTCTTGGCTTCTCAATAGCATTCTCCTTTATCAATTCTGGGTGCAATTTCCAGCATTCTAGCATGTCGTGTCCCTGCAACTTACATTGTTTACAATATTTGGGAATAAAATCTTATTGGATTTTAATCCTTCTGTTCTCACTGCACCAGTGGCCTCATTTTCAATATCCATTATTACTTTCTTTGGTAGTTCCGCCATAAGATCAACCAACACTTTTACTCTAGCACAGCTAGGTCTCGTTTTGTTTATAGTTGCCATATCTAGATGTAGTGGTTTTCCAACAGCAGATGCAAGTGAGAATGAACATTCCTTCACAAAAAAGGTTGGTAGCAAGCTGGGAAATGAAATCCACACCATCGCCTTTGAGGTTTCTTCTCCTTCCTTGAACTTAGAGTCATAAATTAATGTTCTCATCCGGTATTTATATCCATCTCTTGCTTTCAGATAATGCACTGCTTTATAAGTGAAGTTGAGAAAATCTTGGCACAATGTCAGACGAATTGGCACATGCCTATCTCTTTGTAATTCAATGTTGCAATCGCCCTTTATCCCAAACTGCGTAGGCATTAGTCGACGAAGTTCGTGGATGTCAGGAAAACCATATGAAAACTTACCAATAACTGCATATTGTAGGCCTTGAATTTGATTCATTCGTTCAACCTTTGTTTCTGTAATTTTAACGAAAGGTTGTCCTTGTAGGAAAGTAGCTTTCTTGAAAGGAATGGGTTCGATTGTTGTTGTCGATCTAGGGTTTGCTGTCGAATTCGAATTCGGAGTTGATGGTTTGAGAAGTTGGCTATAGTCGAGTGGTTTTGGGTAGGTGGAAGATGCAGCGGGAGGTTGGGAGGTGGAGGGGGAAGGGTCGCCAGCCAGTGTATTACCGGCCGGCGCCACCATCGCCGCTCGTGGAGCTTTCTCTCTCTAGTTTCTCTCTCTAATGATCTCCCTCGTGCTCTCCGCCCTTCCCGGTTGAGTTTTGATTTGATTGCGGAGCGAGGTAAGTATCGTTGTTAATATTGACTTTAGAGATTATGACTTGTTAGTCTATTTTATACCTGATTTATATGAGGGAACAACGTCTATGTGAGGTGACGAGTCTTATGTGTTGTTGTTGGGTTAAAGCATGCTGGTGAAACTTGTTTCCTTGTGTTTTATTGCATTATTAATTATGATATGGGTTAGGCTATTACTTCTTTGATTATTCCTCCCGTAATTATTGCTTATTTCGTAATTGTAGAGTATTTTGGAAGTTGAAGTTTGGTATCTTTGCATCATAGTTGACATTGAATACATTCTCTGCATTATTTATTTCTGAATTCATATTATCTTCATTACATGGTAAGGTTGAGTGCAAAACTACGAATGGGTGATGTCGTGCCATTGCATTTATCTCATTTATTGATTAATACGTAGTGAGGAAGAGAGTAAAAGCTCGAAGGATGATGTCGTGTCATTTACCTTATTTAAAGCACGAAGGGCGATCCCGTGCCATTCATCTCATTTATTCATTGTTACATGGAGAGGTTTAGAGTAAAAGCACAAAGGGTGATGCCATGCCATTTCATTTCACTTATATCATCATTTCATGCTAAGGATGAGAGTAAAAGCACGAAGGGTGATGTCATGCCATTTTCATATCATTGGTTTATCTGAGTTCATTGGTTGATGATCTATTTGGCTATTACGTGATTTCATACCCGTCGTAGTTATCATATTTTCCCCTCTATTTTTTTGCATGTCCCCTCCCAGATAGAACGTTGTTATTCTCTATTATTGTTACTGCTTTGCATATACTTGTACCGATTTATTATGTAGGCGTCCTGTCATAGCCTCGTCACTAACTCGTCGAGGTTTGGCTCGACACTTTCGGAGTACATTGGGTCGGTTGTACTCATACTACACATTTGCACTTCTTGGGCAGATTCTGGTATTAGTCCTAGTGGTGCGTGAGGTGCGTCAGCGCGGATCATTGCATATGGCTTGAGGTAGATTTGCTGGCGTCCGCAGACCTTGAAGTCCCCTTCCTCTTCCCTCTTTTGTTGTTCATTTCCTTCGAACAACTGTATTTATTTCAGACTTTGTTTGTAGAACTTCTAGTTGCTCGTATACTCATGACTTCGGATCTTTGGGAGTAGATATTATCACATGACTTATGTTTGTACTGTATTGGACTGGGTTTATATTTCTCGTTGCATACCATCATTGCGTTTAAACTGTTAAAAATAGGCTATTTAATTGTCTCACATCAGCTTAACTAGGAAGTGGATGTTAGGTGCCATCACGGTCGTGAGGTTAGGATTCCGGGTTTAGAAAAGTTTGTAGTAATGCACTAGAATGCCTCGGTCTCACAAGTCATGAGCAAGCTTAGTAGAGTCTAGAGGATCGGTACAGAGACGTCTGTACTTATCTTCAAGAGGCTATGGAGTTTTAGGATAACATTCGCATCATTCCTTCTCTATTGTGAGATTTCATTCTATCATTGATGATTGAACCATTCTATTCTAATTCTCTCATAGATGGCGAGAACACGCACATCATCTGCAGCCGGAGCCCCCTGTGGCAGCTACTACCAGAGGCCGAGGCCGAGGCCGAGGTCGAGCGAGGTGCCGAGGCAGAGGCAGAGCTTGGCCAGCATCACCCACAGTGGAACCTCAGATTGATGATGAGGAGGAGGTTCAACCTCAGACCGTACCCGTCGGACCAGCTCAGGTTCCAGAGGGGTTCATAGCCACTATAGTTCATTAGCATACTCTAGTCCGCTTGGTGGGACTTATGGAGAGTGTGGCCTAGAACGGTGCATTTCCAATAGCACCAGCTGTTTCTTAGGCTAGGGGAGGGGCAAAGACTCCCACTACTCACACCCCGGAGCAGGTGGCTCCCTTATATTAGACTCTAGTAGCCCAGCCAGTTGGGGTGGTTCAGCCAATTGTTGCGGCACAGGCTAGTGATAAGCCCGCTATGTCTTCTGAGGCCTTGTTGAGGCTCGATAAGTTTACCAAGCTCTTCATCGTTCATGTCAATGGTGCACCTTCTAAGGACCCACATGATTAGTTGGACCGTTTCCACGAAATGTTGCGAACATGGGTATAGTTGAGACCAATGGGGTTGATTTTGTAGTGTTCCAGATGACCGGTTATGCCAAGAGATGGTGGAGAGATTATGAATTGACTAGACCATCTAGTTAACCTCCACTTACTTAGGATCAGTTTTCACAGCTATTTCTAGAGAAGTTCATTCCTTTCACTCTGAGGGAGGATTACCGCATTCAGTTTGAGCGTCTTCAGCAGGGTAGCATGGCTGTTACCCAGTATGAGACTCGATATGTGGACTTAGCTCACCACGCCATTATCATGTTCCCTACTTAAAGGGAGAGACTGAGGAGATTCATTGATGGGCTCACGTTCACTATCAGACTACAGATGGCCAAGGAGACCAGAGATAATATTTCTTTTCAGAGGGTGACGAGCGCAAAACACACACTTAAATATGTTCACTAGTCGAATATCGTATAATATAATATCGTATCCACAGGGATCGGGGTTAAACAATATTATCGTAGTTTGTAGCTAGATTGCTATCTAGGATAATCAACAGTTTAGAATCAAGTGTGTAAAAACTAAAATTACTAAGAATCTAAAGCTAATTGACGAATGAAATCGACATAAAAGTAAGAAAGGAAGATATCAATGGGAGAAACTAGGGATTGATTGGATAGGTGCAAGATAAATGTCTGGGATTTAACTCTAGTTAATTCACTTTTAATGTTCAAGCGAGTCTCTCGAATTCACTCAATTATTAATTCAAACGTTTAGTAGACACTCCTCTCTCGATTAAGTCTCAACTTCACAATATGAACTAATTTAAGCTCGGTGAAGATATGCAAGACTTTGTAGTGGATTGGTCTTTAGGAGAACCTCTTTCGATTATCCTCCTAGCTAGGTTTAATCAACGATTCAACTAGCCTCCTTCAATTACAAAGAAGAATTAATGAACTCAACCAACGAGCTAATGCAAAAATATCACAAGTTATGCCTCTCTCGATTATATGAACATGTGAACATAGACGCAACAATTAAATCACCCAAAACGATTCAATACATAAAAACTAGAGTTATTATCCACAAACAAATATGAATACACCAATCCATCAATCCCTAAAGAGAATTACTCGATATATATGGAGTAACTCATCACAAATATTAAAAAAAAAACATAAAACTATCCAAACTCTTATCTTGAGTGAGGATTGAATGATGAATACCTTGTGCTTTCGCTTCTCCACCTCCTCCTTAGCCTCCTTAGGTCTTAGATGTGTCAAAAGTCCAAAAAATAATATTTTTCCATGTATATATACCAAGTAGGGTCGGGCCAAACGAAAACACCTTTTTCTACTCGAATTTGGACAATTATTCAAAAAAAATTGTACAGGCGCATCGCATGGGGCTACGCCCTATGCAGGGTGCTTGTGGAGTCTTGTCAGGGAGCATCACAATTGATAGCAATAGAAACAGGTGCAGTCGCGGTGCCCCACGATCCGCAATTGTGGAAAATTCTTTAGGGCTTCCGTTTTGCTCACTTTTTGATATCCAGGCTTGGTCCTTGAACCCCGAACGTGATCCCGGCTTAATTCCTTGGGCTTTTACTCATACTTCAAAGCTCCAAATAGCTCTAATTAGCTCCATAAGATCTATATCACTCGAAATCATTCCTACAAAGCATAAAACACGACATAAGCATACAACACTAGCAGTTAAAGCTCAAACACAATTAAAGTGTAGTGAATTAGAGTTAAATAAGTGGGTAAAACACGTGATTATAGCCTACCATAAAAGGACCATAGAGATTGCTAGACAGATCGAGATGGTTCGTGCTCAGGAGAGGGGGCGGGTATCTGATAAGAGGCCTTGTCATTTCGGTGGTTGCAGTGGTTCCTCGTCTGGAGGTAGGGGTACTTTTGGCAGAGGCCATCCTCCTAGGCCATTTTAGTCAGTGCTTCAGGTATCCCACAGAGTTTGGGTATGGATTCATCCTAAGCAGCTAACCTCCAACGCACCACCAGCTCCTATTAGTGCACCTCCAATCCAAAGTTATTAGAGTGGTTAGCCAGCGTCAGCAGTCATAGCAGTCGAGGGCTTGTTATACTTGTGGAGATCCAAGGCACCTTTCTAGATTTTGCCCCATATCATTAGTGCCATGGATTAGCAGGGTTCTTGTTCCATGATTCCGGCACCAGTTGCTCCACCGCCCGCTCAGCCAACTAGAGGTAGGGGTCAGGCTTCCAGAGGTGGAGGTCAAGCATTAGAGGTGGAGGTCAGGTCGTTAGAGGTAGAGGCCAGCAAACTAGAGGCCGTCTAAGAGAAGGAGGTCAGAGTGGTGGGGCCTAGCCCCGTTTTTATACATTCTCGGCTAGACAGGAGGCCAAGTCATTTGATGCCATCATCACACGTATTGATGCAATTTGCCATAGAGATGCTTCCTTTCTATTTGATTAGGGCTCTACTTATTCTATGTGTTATCATATTTTGCTTCCTTGGATTCAGTACCAGTTGTGCGTGAGTTTCCAAAGGTGTTTCTTGCAGATCCCCCGGGGATGCCACCCGATAGAGATATTGACTTCTATATTGATTTGGCTCCGAACACTCAGCCCATTTTTATTCCACCATACTGTATGGCCCCACCGGAGTTGAAGGAATTGAAGGAGCAGTTGCAAGAATTTTTTGATAAGAGATTTATTAGACCTAGTGTCTCACCTTGGGGTGCGCCCTTATTATTGTGAAGAAGAAAGATGGTTCGATGAGGATGTGTATATAATATCGGCAGTTGAACAAAGTCCCTATCAAGAACAAGTATCTGTTGCCGAGGATTGATCACTTATTTGATCAGCTTCAAGTTGCCAAAGTATTTTCGAAGATTTATTTGAGGTCTGGCTACCATCGGTTTAAGGTTATGGCATCCAACGTACCTAAGACAACTTTTCGGACTCTGTATGGGTATTACGAGTTCCTAGTAATGTCATTTGGGTTGACAAATGCCCCAACAACATTTATGGATTTGATGAACCGGGTATTTAAGCCCTATTTGGATTCTTTTTTGATCGTATTCATTGATGATATCTTGATCTACTCCCGCAGTTGAGAGGAGCATGAGCAGCATCTTCGGATTGTACTTCAGACTTTGAGAGATAGTTAGTTAGGTGCCAACTTTTCAAAGTGTGATTTTTGGTTGGATTCAATTTCCTTTTTAGGGCTTGTTGTGTCGATCGAGGGCATTAAAGTGGATCCTAAGAAGATTGAGGAGGTTCAGAACTCGCCTAGACCTACGTCAGCTACAAAGATTCGGAGTTTCCTGGGTTTGGTGGGTTATTATCGCTAGTTTGTAGAGGGATTTTCATCCATAGCAGCCCCATTGACTAGATTAACCCAGAACGGTGCTCTGTTCAGGTGGTCTAATGGGTGTGAGTTGAGCTTTTAGAAGCTCAAGACTGCTTTGACTATAGCGTCAGTGTTGGTGTTGCCCACAGGTTTAGGATCCTACACGGTGTATTGTGATGCTTCACGTGTTAAGCTCGATGCAAGATGGCAGGGTGATTGCATACACGTCGTGGCAGTTGAAGGTTCATGAGAAGAATTACCCTGTTCATGACTTAGAGTTGGCAGCCATTGTTCATGCATTGAAGATTTGGAGGCATTACCTCTACAGGGTGTCATGTAAGGTGTTCACGGACCATCAAAGTCTACAGTATTTGTTCAAGGAAAAGGAACTAAACTTGAGGCAGAGGAGATGGTTGGAGCTGTTGAAAGACAATGATATCACCATATTTTATCATCCCAAGAAGGCCAATGTGGTGACTGATGCCTTGAGTAGAAAGGCTGTAAGTATGGGTAGCCTTGCGTATATTCTAGTTGGTGAAAGGCTGCTTGCATCAGATGTTCAGGCTTTGGCCAATCAATTTGTGAGGTTACATGTTTCAGAGCCCAGTCGTGTTCTAGCTTGCATGGCCTCTCGATCTTCTTTGTACGAGTGCATCAAAGAGCGTCAGTATGACAACCCCCATTTGATTGTCATTAATGACACGATGGAGCCAAGAAGGTTACTATCGGAGATGATGGGGTGTTGTGGATGCGGGGTCAGATTTGTGTGCCTAATGTGGATGGCTTTGTGATTGATTCTTGAGGAGGCCCACAGTTTGCGGTATTCCATTCATCAAGGTGCCACTAAGATGTATCCTGATTTGTAGCAGCATTATTGGTGGAGAAGCATGAAGAAGGATATCGTTGCATATGTGGCTCGGTGTTTGAGTTGTCAGCAAGTAAAGTACGAGCACCAGAGGTCGGGTGGTTTGCTTCAGAATCTTGAGATTCCTAAGTAGAAGTGCGAGCGTATTACCATAGATTTCGTTGTCGGGCTCCAACGGACTCAAAAGAAATTCAACGCAGTATGGGTCATTGTGGACAGATGACCAAGTCCGCACATTTCATTCCAGTAGAAGTTACCTATTCTTTAGAGCGGTTGACTGAGATTTATATCCGTAAGATTGTCCGTCTTCACAGTGTGCCCGTATCCAGCATTTTTGATCGAGGTACGAAGCTCACTTCACTCTTCTTGAGGGCCGTACAACATGAGTTAGGCACACGGGTTAAGTTGAGTACACCATTTCACTCCCAGACGGACGGACAGTCAGAGCGCACTATTCATATATTGGAGGATATGCTTGGCACGTGCATTATGGATTTCGGGGGTTCTTGGGATCAGTTCTTGCTGCTTGTGAAGTTTGCCTATAACAACAGCTACTAATTGAGTATTCAGATGGCTCCCTATGAGGCATTATACAAGTTGGTTGATTTGAGCTGGGAGAGGCTCAGTTGTTGGGTATCGATTTGGTTCAGGATGCCTTGGAATAGGTCAACATATTTCAGGATAGACTTTGCACAACTCGGTCTTGGCAGAAGTGTTATGTCGATCGTAGAGTTCGTCATAATGCATTCATGGTTGGAGAGAGGGTTCTGCTCCGAGTTTCACCCATGAAGGGTGTGATGAGGTTCGGAAAGAAGGGCAAGTTGAGCCCTAGGTATATCGGACTTTTTGAGATTCTTGAGAGAGTGGGTGAGGCGGCCTACAGGCTTGCATTGCCACCTAGCTTATCAGTAGTTCAGCCGATGTTCCATGTCTCCATGCTCCGGAAGTATCACGGTGATCCGTCCCATGTGTTAGATTTCAGCTCGGTCAAATTGGACAAGGATTTGACTTAGGAGAAGGAGCTGGTGGCTATTCTAGCCCAGCAGGTCCGGAAGTTGAGGTCTAAGAGTTACCCTTCAGTTAGAGTATAGTTGAGATGTGAGTTGATCGAGGCAGCCACGTGGGAGTCCGAGTCCAACATGCGGAGTAGATATCCACACCTTTTCACCAGTCCGAGTACCTTTCTATGTCCGTTCGAGGATGAATGTTTGTTTTAAATGTGGAGAAAGTGATGACCCGATTGGTTAGATTTATTTTGCTACCGGGTTCGAATTTCCATTTCGGAAGTAGGAATAGGTTCATTTCACTATTTATGACTAGTCCACAAAATTTGGTGCAAAACATAGTTGATTTGGCGTGATTCGGACGTCCGGTTGTAAAATTTGAAAGTTCTTAAGTTTCTTTGAATATTTCATACATTTTGATATTCGATTTGGAGTTTTAGGTCTTATTTTGGTGTTTTGATCGCGTGAACGAGTTCACATGATTTTATGACACTTCTATTCATGTTTGGTTTGGAGCCCGAGGGGCTCGGGTGAGTTTCGGATAGGCTACGGATTGATTTTTAACGTAGGAGGATTGTTGGTTTCAGAGATTCTGGTGACTGGTGCTTTGTTGTTCGCGATCGCAAAGCCACTCCCGCGATCGCGAAGACTAACCTGGGCTGCGGTGGATATCCTCTATGCGAACGCGAGGTTGAGGTTGCGAATATAAAGCAGTGGTGGGATCACCCTTTACGAACGCGACCAAAACTACATGAACGCGATGGGTATGGGCGTAGGAGGGGATCAGGTGTGTGTTCTACGCAAACACAATGAAAGGGTCGCTAATGCGAAGGCCAGGGGTAAGAGCCATCGCGAACGCGAAGAGCATCTCGTGAATGTGAAGGCCAATTGGGCCGCAATGCTTTACGATCGCGTCAAGTGATTCACGAACGCGATAAAGACCTGGCGCCAGTGACATAAAATATCCCAAAGACGGGATATTCTTCATTTTTCACCATCTCCACATTTAAGCTTGGCCTAGATGTGATTTTGAAGAGAAATTTCATCCCCACTTTATAGTTTAGTAGATTTTAACTAGTTTTCTTCCTTTTTCAACAACACCCATTGATCTTATAGCCATTAATCTGTGGTTGATCAAGATAGAAATTAGGGATTTAGGTAGAAATTGGGGATTTTGAGAAATTTAGATTTAGGCCTCAAATTGAGGTCGAATTTCGAAACTGATCACATAATTGGACTCGGGGGTGAACGGGGTAATTGACTTTTTGTCTGGATCTCGGGTTCTGGCCGAGCGGGTCCGGGTTTGACTTTTGTTGACTTTTTCCAAAATCATTAAAGATTGAATCTTTTTCGCTCGTGGGTAGTTTCTAAAGCTTATTTTGAATTGTTTGGACTATATTTGATTAGATTCGATTGGTTCGGAGGCGAATTTTATGGTAAAGGTCCCGGTTGAACGGTGATTTGATTGTGGAGCGAGGAAAATAGTCATGGTTAACCTTGACTTGAATTATTAGGATGTGTTAGTCTATTTGCTACATGTTTAATGTGTGGGAACAATGTATATGTGAGGTGACGAGTACATATGCGTTGTTGTTGGGTTAAAGCATGCAGGTGGAACTTGTTTCCATGCGTTTTATTGCATTATAAATTATGATATCCATGCTTAGGTTAGGTTATTACTTCTTTGATTATTCCTTCCATAATTATTGCTTATTTCATAATTGTTAAGTAATTTGGAAGTTGAAGTTTCGTATCTTGGCATCATATTTGACGTTAAATACATTCTCTGCATTATTTATTTCCCAAATTCATATTATCAACATTATATGGTAAGGAAGAGTGTAAAAGCACAAAGGGTGATTTCCGTGCCATTGCATTTATCGCATTTATTGATTAGTACATAGTGAGGAACAGAGTAAAAGCACGAGGGTGATGCCATGCCATTTACCTCATTTCTTCATTATTATATGGTGAGGAAGGGAGTAAAAGCACGAAGGATGATGTCGTGCCATTCATCTCATTTATTCATTATTACATGGTGAGGTTGAGAGCAAAAGCATGAAGGTTGCTGACGTGCCATTTCTTTTTAGTGATATCATCATTTCATGGTAAGGATGAGATTAAAAGTACGAAGGGTGATGCCATGCCATTTTCATATCATTGGTTTATTTGATTTCATTGGTTGATGATCTATTTGGCTGCGATTTCAGAGTTGTCTTAGTTATCCTTTTTTCCCCTTTTTATGCATGTCCCTCCCAGTTTGTACGTTGTTATTCTCTATTATTGATACTGCTTCACATATATTTGTACCATTTTATTTACGTAGATGTCCTATCATAGCCTCGTCACTACATTGTCGAGGTTAGGCTCGACACTTACGGAATACATTGGGTTGATTGAACTCATTCTATACTTCTGCACTTCTTATACAGATTCTGGTATTGGTCCCAGCGGTGCGTGAGGTGCATTAGCTCGGATCATTGCATGCAGAGACTTGAGGTGGAACTGCTGGCATCCATAGACCTTGAAGTCCCCTTCCTCTTCCCTCTTTTACTTTTCATTTCCTTCGAAAATGTTGTATTTCTTTCAGACTCTACTTGTAGATCTTCTAATTGCTCGTGAACTCGTGACTCCAGATCTTTGGGAGTAGATATTATCACATGACTTATGTTGGTACTATATCATATTGGGTTTCTACTTCTCATTTATTCTATCATTGGGTTTTAACTGTTAAAAATTGGCTATTTAATTATCTCACGTCAGCTTGGCTAGCAAAAGGATGTTACGCGCCATCACGACCCCGAGGTTGGGATTTCGTGTCGTAACAATTACATTCAAGAACTACACGCGACCTGATTCTTGTGCAACCCAAGATATGTTGGCAACTCAAATACTAGAGTTTGATCATAGTATTCAAAATATCCTCGTTCCCCATTCTGCCATGTCGGGTCGAATTGAGTATGATGTCAATTTCTTTGTCCGAAGACTCTTACATCATCTCCGGTCAAAGAGGGGCAGCTGTTGACACTCAATTTTGACCCTCCATTTATAAAAATTAAATTCTGCAAGCTTCCTAGTCAAAAATAATAAAAATATAGTTTTTGCACATTATTTGACTTCAATGCAGTTTATTGATATTTATTCAAAATTTTACAAGATATTGAAATTTTTATCATTTCAATGAAATTGGTTAAATGCTGTCATTTTTGTGCATTTTTATAAATTTTAAATAATTTATTGATAATTGTCATATTTCTTAAACATTAGGATATTCTATCAATTTATTATCTTTTAAAAAATAAAATAATAATTACGACAACACAATGTAGTAGCTACATTTTGATAAATACTATGAAATTTTCTAATTAAATAATCAATTTCTAATTTATAATACAGTCTAGTAAGTACTTTAAACTAGTATAATTAATATTTAAATACGAATCGAGTCCAGTCAAATCTAATGTCCCGTCAATGTCTAATTTGACGACACACTTGATGTGACAAGACATCACGATGTGACGTGATGTGACACCCCATCATCTCTCTCACTTTGAGATACCACAATTGTCTGGCTTCAAGCCCCTCCCTTGGTCGATTTTTGGCTCTTACTGTTGCTACCGGATTTCATCACCGGCAGCTAGCTACTCCCTCACCCCCGTTATCATTTTCTCTCTCGTCTGCTTCCCCTCACTCCACCTCTGCCGCCCCCAGGATTTGACCATAGACGAGGGCTTTGCGAAACATTAACGTTGGCGAGCACGAACAAATCACCGCGAACATCACTGTTCTCTCGTATCTTCTCCTTCTCTGATACTATCTCGCTATATGTCTGTGACAAACTATACAGATCTGGCCGGAGACGAGACTTCAATGGAAAATGGCTCTGAATCATTAGTAACAACTTCTATTGTTCTCTTCTCGCTTCTGATTCCATTTTGCAGATTTATAAAAAAATTACAAATTTCATGTTGGCCACCAGTGTTGGCCGGAAAGAATGGTGTCATGGCCAGACCTCTACTCCCAGCCGACTCTCATTTAAAACTGATTATCTTTTCTCACTTTTGGTAGTGTGGCCATTTTTTTTATGTTGCTCAGAATCTGGCCTAAAATACTTACTCCAGCGAGCCGCTGGCAGTGAGCTCCGTTAATGAGCATTGCTAGTCGGATAACCTTTGCCTCTGTCGTCTGCCGCTGAATCACATTTGAGAATTATGGTTTGTTGGGCCGTTTGCCCTGGCTGCTTCCCTCATCGGAGGATACCGATTTGGTATTTTTGGGGTTCATCGTTCGTTGCCTTGTTACTACCATCATGAACCTGAAGTTACATTGACACCATGATGGTTTGACTATACTTTAGACACTATACGTGCTAAAGGCCAATGAGAATAATATTTTGAGGCCACGACTTCCTGAATGACCCTCCAGAGTGGGACCAAAATAACGTGTCGATAATGATAAACATCAAGAAAGAAAAAGACGAGAATGCGAACTAACAACCTCTGGAAGGCGACATGGTTGGCCACCGGAGTCGCAACCGAGGCGGTTCCCGTTCTCATGTCTAGATGGATATTAAAAATATTTATCCGATCCTCCTTATTATTGTAAAACTATTTTACAAAAACTATTTTCAAAAAGAAATATTTTCTAAAATATCTTTAGAAACAATCTTCCAAAAGATTTTTCAAATAAAACAAGTTCAAACATATGTAGTTTATTTTTACATTCTATTGCTTTGCAAGGTACCCTATTCAGAGTTGTACTTTGGAAGATGGCATTCGAAGAAGAATACAAAGATGTACTCGTCAAATCCCCACCTCGTACTTCCCGTTATCGGATGTTAGGTAAATTCACGAAGTTTGTGCATATATTTAGGTTATTGAATATGTATTATAATATGATTGGTTTAGTTATGTGTATACTTAGCTAATTAAATTAGTCATGATCATAGATAATAGTATGACATAATCCTTTCCTAAAAATGAATGATGCATACTAGCTTGTTTAGCTAAAGAAAATAATTCAATCCTTTTGGTACTTTATTCTAATTAAATTAAGCACATAATACTTGAGATTTAAAATATACTTTTGTTACAATCAAATTAAATAACTAGACTCATGCATCTTGCTAGCCAAATTATATATATATATATATTTTTATATATATATATATATTTGTGAATAAGCTTATTTGGACTTGGTATGGTTCTTCATGAAAGTATTTTGGTTGTTATATTTTTTTATTATATCCTTATACAAAAGCTAAATTGTAAATGGTTTTTCATTTTCATTGTTCTAGACAAAAATGGTTTGTTCTCTATCTTATTGTGTGGATCTTTATTCGGAACACTTTATTGAGTAGGGTATATTCCCCGAGTCTCTTTATGTTATTGTTTGTCATTTGTTTGTTTTGGACGACTATTGTGTTATATATATATATATATATATATATATATAATTATTTTTACATTATTCTTTGTCATTTATTTATTATTAAAAGTGAATACTTCCTCCACGGAAAATATTTGGCTTGTTCTTGTGAATAAAACTTTCTCATATTTATTTTGAGAAATTCTAAGATAGTTCTTTCCCATATTTATCCATTACTTTAAACAGGTCTTTCTTATATTTTATTCATTTATTTCAAAACAACTGACCTTTAGGTGCTAATCAAATCTTTTCAAGTTTGTTCTTATGATTAAAAGTCATTTAGTTAATTTATAAATACTTTACTTATTGTCACATATTTTGTACAAATTGAATCATCAAAAGGCTTAATGTAATATACTTTCATTCTTTAAATGCATCCTATTACATAGTTATTCGTGTTTTGGCATGTGCTATTCACATTTGATTATTCTTCAATTCAAATCACTTTATAATTCTTGTAAATATTAAATCCTCTTTTCTTATGCTATTTACTATATAAAACTATTTGAAGATAATTCTTCCCCTACTTTTGCAAATCGCTTTAAAGTGAGTTTTCCTTCTCTTTTACATTTAGCATATCACTTAAATTAGTTTACCTATGGATATAAATCAAATTCTGCTAAGCGCATTCTTTAACTATAATTTATTTAGTTAATTTACAAATAGTATTTTTATTATTACATATTTTCTTTACCTTTACCAAGTCATCAAAAATATAATTTTCATATACTTATTTCGTACCCTTTCTATATAATTTATCATTTTGACGCTCTTATCAAATTATTCTTCATTTGAACTACTTTTACTATTCCTTGTATGTATCAAATTGATCATTCTTTGAACCTTCCCTCTCTTATTTGATCGAGTCAACTGGAACCACATTTTGTGAATCTTGAGGGATGCCTAACATCTTTCCCTCAAGATAACTTGAACCCTTATCTAGAATCTCAACGGTTTCGCTGACCATAATTACAGTGCACATTACATAGTGTAGTATAGGTGTACTAGTATACCTTAAATACTAGGCGGCGACTTTAAACTTATATTAACCTTGTAGAGTACTATAACTTGTACATTATTTTGCCTTGTGCAGAATAGGGTGCAACAACATGGTGACTCTGCTGGGGATACCTTAGGTTCTAACCACAATGGACTCGATCAATTACTTGACGGATTATAGGTTCTCCAATACACTAAATTCTATTCTTTCTGTCACATGCTTCAAAACGTATATTCTTTGCTTCAAGTTGTATAGTCTTTGATTCAAGTCGTATATTCTTGATCACATGCTTCATGTTCTCTATTCTTTGTTATACGCTTCAAGCGGTATATTCTTTGTGATATGCTTTAAGTGGTATATTCTTTATCACACGCTTTAAGCGGCGTATTCTCTGTCATGCTCAAGCTTCCCGTGTATGTTATGTATTCTGTTACATATGTCAGTGTTGTATATTCTTTGTCACATGCTTTTGGTGCTTCCTTATCAAATTTTCATCACGTTTCTATCGACTCTTGGTCGTACACAATCACACACAAGTCACGTGAAGATTGTCTTTCCACCCCTCAGAACTTATAACAAAACTCCTTAGTTTCTGAGATTGGCATACGAGGTTAACTACGTACCATCTCGCAGTTGTCCTTAACTCATGTCCGAATCAAGGTAAATCCACTCTTAGAATTCCTAGGTCACTATATACACAATCTTGCAGCTTGCTTTAGCTGAATTAATCCTTGTATATCCTTTACTTGCTACATATTCTTTGTATATTGAACATATATTATTTGCCTGCCATTGTTATGTATCTGTTATCTGTTGTATGTATATTCTATTTGTTGTCCACTATTAGTTTCTCTTTGTCTTACTAAGCTCTGGTTGACTTGTGTTGCACCTTGACCTTTCAAATACGTATACACATTACGGTCCATAACCACCCATCATAACCATAGCATCATCTGGACTCTACCACCCTTTCAAAGATATGTCAACCAGCTTGGTGCATCTTTCACTAATTTGACGTACTCTTCTCAATCATACCTTACACTTTGTCACGACCCAAAATCCCAACCCGGTCGTGATGGCGCCTCTCACAAAGACAAGGCCAGCCAATCCAAACAAAACCTCGATTTAAACAGTTAGCAACACGAAGATAATATAAGTATGGTTTAATAACAGAAATTAGCGGACCATCCCGGCTACAGCCCTCAAATCGGGGTGTCACAAAGTCATAAGCAACTAATGAATATCCTACTAATAAGATTACTATTACAATATATTTGGCACATTTGTTTTAATATAGTGGAAACAACAAGATAAAAGAGATACGGGGCTGCGGACGCCAACAGCTACCTCGTAGTCTCTGAATCGCCGCCCTGACAGTAATAATCAATGTCTCGGAGCGGAACCGATAAAGCCTAAATCTGCCCACAGGGTGCAGGGAGTAATGTGAGTACTTCCAACTCAGTGAGTAATAATTATAAATAACAACTGAAGGTAAGAAAACACATAAGGCATACAACAATCCATAATGAAACAAATAAACATGTAAATATCTCAAGTAAACAACATGAAGTGAAAGAAAACAGCATGACTAGCCACGTCATGTCTCGTGACGGCGTGTCACCCAATCCCATGGGTACCCTGCGCTCACTGTGGGGGGTGCAGACTCCGGGAGGGGCTTCTTACGGCCCAAGCGCAATATCTTGTGACGGCGTGTCACCCGATCCCTTTATATCATATTATGTGGTGGTGTGCCACCCGATCCATTCATATCAAATCCCGCGGCGGCGTGCCACCCGATCCATTTATATCATTTAAAATGTCATTTAAATCTCAAAATTGAGTAAAAATGGCTGTTTTGTAAAAACAGTGAAAAACAACATGAAGCAGTTCAAGTAATGAATCAAATTAGTTAGAAAACAGTGATAAATACCCCTGAAGGGCTCACATAACCGGCAAGAAGCCCAAATATGATTTAGTAAACAGTGATGAATACCCCTGAAGGGTTTACATAACCGGCACGAAGCCCAAATATGGCGATCAGCCCAATTCATGATGATATCAAACAAGTTTCAATCAAATATATAGTAAAAATCATCAATCGGGACGGACCAAGTCACAATCCCCAGTAGTAAACAACCCCACGCTCATCATCGAGCACGTGCCTCACCTCAATATAGCACTACGATATGCAATTCGGGGTTTCAAACTCTCAGAACATCATTTACAATCACTACTCACCTCAAACCAGCTAAATCCTTAGCCCACGACGCCCTTGCCCTTTGAATTGGCCTCCACGTGCGTCGAATCTATCCAAGTTCAAAACAATTACGTCACAATAAGTTAAGGGGACAAAGCCCAAGCGAAAACAATCAAAATTAAAGAAATCCCCAAATTAGCAAAACCCGAGCCCCGGGCCCACTTCTCTAAATTCAGTAATTTCCATCCCAACGGGTTCCTTATCTCCTCACGAGTTCAACAATACAAAATTTATCGAATTCCGACATCGGATCGACCTCCAAATATTAAATCTAAACTTAAGGGTTTTTCCACAATTTTCCCAACTTAAATCACTAATTAATTGCTAAAAATAGTTATAAACTAAGGTAATTCTTCAAAAATTGAGTTTAGGAACACTTACCCCGATGTTTCCCTTGAAAATCTTCCAAAAATCCCTTCAAGATTAGTTGCAATCCAAGTTCTATAGCTCCAACTATATTCAAGATGGCCAAAATCCCCTCTTTTAAGAATTTGTCCAAGAAATGTCCCTTGGATGTAGTTTTAAGGTTGATTTGTTGTGATTTTTATGGTGTTTTGGAGGTGTTTCTCTTCGTGGATATCGAAAATGGGTCTTGCATGGCAAATGGGCACTGATTTTTTATTTATAAAGGGGCCAGAAATCGAGAAAAAATGCCCTGTCAGGCCCTATATGCGGTCGCATATCTGTCGCATAACAGATATGCGGTCTGCATTTTGGACGCAAACATCGCAGATTGACCCCTAGCCTTCATCGCAAATTCGATGTTAAGCAGGGTTTGCGGTTCGCATTTCAATTATGCGATCGCATTCTTGACCGCAATTTCGACCTTAAATTTCTGTCTCAGTCTGCGGTCTCTGTGTCAAGAATGCGGTCCGCATTTCATGTTTACGGTTCGCATTTCTGGTCGCATTCTGGACGCGAATCTTACCCAGAAATCTGTTTGAGTTTGCTATCCCATTGTGACATATGCGGTCCGCATTCTCGCATGTAGTTCTTCTACCACTTCTTTTCTAAGGATGAATTAGTCCGTTTAACCACCCAAAACTCACCCGAGGCCTCCGGAACCTCAACCCAACATGCCAGCATATCCCATAGCATTATTCAAACTTGTTCCACCCTTCGGAACGCTCAAGTCAACATCACAACACCAAATGCGCGTGGGATTCAAGCCTAAGGATTTCAAAGATCTTCTAAATCGCTCTTTTGATCTAAACCCAACCGAACCACGTCCGGATGACCTGAAATTTTGCCTACTAGTCATAAATCACATATCAAAGCTACAACAACTTTCGGAATTCCATTCCGACCCTCGGATCAAAATCTCGCCTATCAACCGGAAATCGCCAAAATTCTAACTTCGCCAATTCAAGCATAATTCTACACGGGATCTATGAAACCAATTCCGATCACACTCCTAAGTCATAAATCACCTCCCGAAGTTAACCGAACCATTGGAACTCACATCCGAACCCTCTAACTCATAAGTCAACATCCGGTTGACTTTTCCAACTTAAACCTTCTTAAAAGAGACTGAGTGTCTCATTTCTTACCCAATCTACTCCGAATGCAAACCATTCAACGTGATTACATAAAACACGGGTAACAAAGCACAATAAAGCATAAATGGGGAAAACGGAGCGGTAACTCACGAGACGACTAGCTGGGTCGTTACACACTTATAGTGGCTTCCGTCATTTGAGACAGATCCATGCGCTATGCTACCAACTATCTCTTATTCAAGATCTACAACTCTCCACCCACCACCCAAGAATTTTTCATTCATAATCACACTTCTTCTCAAGGAATAATCACCCGCTCATGATAACCACATCGATTCTATATAATTCTAGTAATTTGGCTTGAACCACGTTTTGACCTGATTCCTTATTTAGCAAGACACGAGGAAACCCTACTGATGGTAGGCTATAATCTCGTATGTTAGTCGTTTATTGCACTCTAATTCACTGCATTTTACTTGTGTTTGACCTTTAATTGATCGTGTTTTGAACTTACTGTGTGTTTTATGACTTTTAGGAGTGATTTCGAGCCATGTAGATGTTAGGGGAATGAATTCGAGCTATTTGGAGCTTTGAAGTCGGAGTAAAAGCCCAAGGGATTAAGCTGGGATCGTGTTCGTGGTCGAGGACCAAGTCTGGCCTATTTCTCGGCTGCCTGTCAGAAACAATTCTCTATATTTCTCCACTAATGCCCCGCATGGTGTGTCACCCCATGCGGCGCGCCTGTGCAATTTTTACAGAGTGAAAATCCTATTTGGGCTAGGAGTAGGTGATTTTGTCTGGGCCCGACCCTACTTGGTATAAATTCATGAAAAAACGTTATTATCTGGACTTTTGACACATTTTCGACCAAAAGAGGCTAAGGAGGAGTTGGAAGAGCACGAGCACTAGGATTTCATCATTCTTTCCTCATTCAAGACACGAATTTGGATTGAATTTATGTTTTCCTATCTTTTAATTATATTTGTGATGAATTGCTCCATATCTATGGAGTAGTTCTCTTTAGGGTTTGATGGATTTGATGTATTGATATTTGTTTGTGGATTATTACTCTAGTTTTTATGTATTGAAGCATTTTTGGATGATTTAATTGTTGCATCTATATTCACTTGTTCATGTAATTGAGAGAGGCATAACTTGTGATATCTTTGCATTATTTTTGGTTGAGTTCATTAATTCTTCTTAGTAATCGAAAGAGGCTAGTTGAGTTATTTGATTAAACCTAGTTAGGAGAATAATCGAAAGAGGTTTTCCTAAAGATCAATCCACTGCGCATTCTTGCAAATTTTGACGTGCTTAAATTGGTTCATCTTGTGAGCTTAAGACTTAATCGAGAGAGGAGTTTTTGCTGAACAGTTGAACTAATAATTGAGTGAATTTGAGAGACTCACTTGAATATTAGAAGTGAATTATCTAGAGTTAGATCCCAAACAATTATCTTGTACTTATTCTATCAACTCCTATTTCCCCCCACTGATATCTTCCTTGCTTATCTTCTCTGAGTTTTGTAGAAATATCATCCTGGGTATTGCGCGGGAGTTATCATCTGGACTTCGACTTGGGGAAATATCAGTCAGATAGTTATGTTAGTAGTAGTTTTACAATAAACTCCATCATGTCTCATGACTTCAATACTCTCACCACTTTTCTATATTAACATCAGAATAACATTCTAAGTTGTCAACCAGGGACGATCATAAAATGGTTCCTGTGGACGGTGGAAAGATGCATTGTTCTGGGACTGCGTGGGAAAATAGCATCCCTCATCTGACATTGTGGAACATCAACCAGACAATCAGGGGAGTGTTAGTTACGATTCTTACTTCCATCGTTTATGACAGTACTACTCTCACTATATTTCTCTAGCTGTATCAGACAATAGCCTTGGCTAATAGCGGGGGACGAGCACCAAAAGGTTCCCGTGTAAAGCTAGAAGGTCGCAACAAAATATCTCTGCAGTCAATTATGAGACAACCACAACAATTGTCTTGCAAAAAGTCAGGAGCCATCGAAGCAACTGTTCCAAGGAGCAACTGGGGCACATCTTCTGGATGGAGTCACTCTTCAATTCTAGAGATACCATACCCAATCATGGGTACAACGAGGCATCGCTCCGAGTTTGTCTAAACCCTTGTATTTTATACATATTTTTGATGAAATTAATGTAGTTAGTTGCAATACTTCAAAAATGTTAGAGTAGAATAGGTGTTGAAAACCATACATCTCATAGTCTCCAATATTCACGACCTATGCGTACTTGATTCTTGGCGTCGTGTCAAGATACGTAGGTAACTTATAACGGGTCCAGTTTTCCTCATCCTTAGTTGGACGAGTCGGTGAAGTCTGGCCACTTGGGTCACAGTTGACGTTACGAATAGATCATCTCCAGAAAATCAATATATATATATATATATATATATATATATATATATATATATATATATATATATGTTGCTTCTCTAGAAGTCTTCCCGTGAGACATCAACATCAATCCTAAATATCATCATCTTTCCTTGAGGAAATTCAAATATCCAAAACATCTTACCTTTATCTCTGATCACTCTGAACTACGCCTGACCCAATTCTCATTTCGACGAGATACTTAGGCAACCTTGAGGTCCGGTAACATTTTTTTTAAAAATAAAAAAGAAATCAATTAAGGATTCTTCCCGGGTTCGATCACATTTTTAAAAAAATAATAAAAAATCAATCAAGAACCCTTCTCGGGTTTGATCTCATTTTTCAAAAACCAAAATACTCCCATCGTGCGGATATTTTCAATTCATGTCTCTCCCTTAGCATGGAGATTTTACATTTTAGCCAGTCCCATCATGCGTGGATTTTCTTTCTTGTCACTCCCATAGTGCAGATATTTTACTTTCCTTTCATTATTCCGATATTGCATAGGAACAGTGTAAAGCTCGTCAAAACTCCGATATCACATCGGAACGGTACACAGCCTGTCAAATTTTTCATTATTGTCAATGCTCTGATATCACATCGGAAAGGTACACGACCCGTCAAAGCTCAGATATCGCATTGGAAAGATACATAGCCCGTCAAATTTTACATTTCTGTCAATGCTCCGATATCACATCAGAATGGTATACAGCCCGTCAAAGCTTCAATATCACATCAGAAAGGCACACAACCCGTCAAATTTTACATTCCTGTCAATGCTTCGATATCACATCGGAATGGTACATAGCCTGTCAATTTTTACATTTCTGTCAATGCTCCAATATCGTATCGGAACGGTACACGACCTATAAAATCTCCGATATCGCATCGTAATGATATATAGCCCGTCAAATTTTACATTGTTGTCAATGCTCCAATATCACATCGGAATGGTACACAGCCCGTCAAAGCTCCGATATCACATCGGAACGGTACACAACTCGTAAAATTGTACATTCTTATCAATGCTTCGATATTGCACCGGAACGGTATACAGCCCGTCAAAGCTCTAATATCGCATCAGAAAGATACAAAGCCTGTCAAATTTTTCACTCGTGTCAATGCTATGATATCACATCGGAACGGTACACAATCCGTCAAATTTTATATGGATTTGAATGCTCCGATATTGCATCGGAATGGCACACAGCATGTCAAACTTTCTTCTCTGTCAATTCTCCGATATCGCATTAAAGCAGTAACTACAAAGGCCGTCAAATTTTCTTTCCTGTCAATGCTCCGATATCGTATCGGAAGAGTAACACAACCCGTCTAATATTCAATGCTCAAATATCGCTTCGAAACGATAACAAAACACATCTCAGCTTCAATGCTCCGATAGCGCTTCGGAACGGTAACTACACAGCCCGTTTACATTCAACTCTCTTTATCTAAAATCCCAAAACTAATTAATTAAAAAATTCAAAAGAAAATGAAATGAAATGAAAATCTAAAAAATATTTTCTGTCTAACTTCTTGAACTTCGCTTGGCCTGATTCTCATTCGACGAGATATGAGGCAACCTTTGGGTTCGGTCTCATTTTTCTCAAAAAACCAAAACCAAAAAAATGATTAAGTCCAACAATTCAAAATATATATATTACGATATATA